>VJMY01001160.1:0-18140 GCA_009869795.1 Neelides sp. FZ-2019 | reverse complement strand
AATTGATTTTACATTAAATATGGTGAGTAAGTGAATGTCTATGGTGGGCAAATAATATAAACCCAATAATAAATAAAATAATATTTTTTATAATTATATTAACTTTTAGAAAAAACACAAGAAAAAGAGAATATTATCTTGAAATCAAATAAACTGTAGCAACATTATGAAATAAAATATCACCAAGGAAATTGCCAAAATTTATTTCAATTAGATTTAATCCCATTTCACTAATATCTTCCGATAAACAAAGAATTGTAAATGTGGGATTGAAATGAAAATATTCAATGTGTTTAAAATATTCTTTAATAATCATTTCATTTACAACTGTTTTTTCCTTTATAGTTGGAAAAATTAAAAATTTAGCTATGCATTTTAAATGTTTAATGCTGAAATATTTTAATTCATAAAAAGTTTGATTTCCAAAATAACCAGAAAAATCATTATTATAGTTATTCAAAACGATAACACTTCCCACTGCGATATATTTATTAAAATACAATTCAAAATGATTTAACTCTATTAGAGAATTTGTTATTTTTATATTTCCTACAATAATCCAAAAGACAATCATCCAGCGCATTTAAAATTGATGATACTTTTGATTGATAAAATTCTCTTGTTACAGAAATTGAATAACTAAAATGTGTGATTTGAAATATCCAAATTATTACCAAATTAAATGAAAACAAAAGTAGCATTTCAAATATTTACAAAATTTAAAAATTATTTTTTATTTGTATTTGAACTTTAATTCAGACTTCTAATATAGGTAATAATGATTCCTTTTCTATGTGAGACCCTTATTATTTTTATTTAAATTATTATTAAAAAATTATATAAGTGAGAAAATAAACGATTTCAAATGTGACAAATTAAAAACTCGAAACTTAAAATAAAAGGGATTTTTTCTTTAGCTTTTTCTAAGAATCAAATATAATCAGCTTTTCTATATCTATAAAATATAATTATTTATTATTATATTGATTTTATTATTTAACTTTTTTTAAATATGATATTGTTTATTCATTTCAATTAATAATTGATATCACATTTATGTTATCAAAAGAAGTAATTTAAATAATTATGTAATTTTCCTTTTTTAAATTTGTATGTTTGAATAGAACACCCACTCTTATGTTTGTGGTCACTACAAATGTATATACCGAGAGAACCGTAAATAAATTCCACGAAGACACAATTTTTCCATTTTCTCATTCCCAAATTGCGAAATGATGAATCCGTTCTTTTCATAGTTGTTCAATGCATGGAATTTCTTATATTTGTTCAATTTGGGAACGATCAATGCAAGTTCTTCAAATCACAAAAAGAATTCAGAAATTTCCAATTGTCAACTTCTTCAAATTCCGCAATTTTCAAATACAAATTTTGAAGTTTCTTGCATTTCTCGGTTAAAAGCGACTTCAGAGATAAATTGACTTGGATGATTTCTAGCGAGTGATTCCAATTGGTCGAGAGATTGAAGTTTAAGAAAGTCAAAATGATAATGAAGACGAGTTCAATTTCGTTTCGTTTCGAAGGTTTTTCAGTGCAGGGAATCCCATGAGTTTCACATTTCTTTGCCCAAACTCGTCAAAATTCAATGACAATGGGACAATTGTGGAGGCTGAATAAACAGTGAACTTCAAAAACCCGTAATCAAAAATTTCGAGTGAACTTTTATTCTTCGGAATGACGTCTGTTGTAATTTTAACGGCATTCCAAAAAAAGTCAATTTCTGTCAAACGTAATTATTTTGAAATCGTCCAAGCCCCATGAAGGCAATGCATATTGTATAATAAGATAAACTTCTTTTCGATCGGCCGGTCATTCAATATATTCTTTAACAGAAAACGTTTTAAATGAGATTACTTTATAAAAGTATCTCAATAGTGTATTTAAATAGCGCAGAGATAACTAAACAGTCAAGGCAAAGCACTAGGCCAGCAGATGAAAGCGTGAGCGCGTTTCGCTGACTCGTGATCTCGTGACTTACAATTAGTATGAAATGTTACAAAATTTTGGCTCAAGTTTAGGCATGAAAATAAAAGGAAGAGTTATTTTTATGTATGTGTATGCTATATTAATATGTGTATAATTTATATTTATGTGGATAAAGAGCTACGGAGAAACACGTATATAGTATGATCAATGATCAATAATGATACATAGTAATACATATACCTGAATTTGACCAATCTGCGTATATCCCGGAATTTTATTTAAATACATTGCAATATATAGTAACTGTATATTGAAATTACCATTATGCCCACATTTCTATAATAATTAGGTATTGTAAATGTTATTTAGTTGAATTTGCTAATAGTTGCTTTATTTTAAACATGAAGTTATCACAAATCTTATAAAACAATTTCTGAAAAATGTAAATATAATTTCAATTTTCTTTATCACTATCACCAACAGCAAATTCTTCTTGACTATTTTCCCCAAATTCAAATTCTGAAACTTCTTCGCTCTCATCTGAATTTAAAGTAATCACCACAGGGCTGATTCGCTTAATTGAAGAAAGAATGTCCCGGTCCATGAGACAATCTCTTTCCCACATTTTTTCTTCATAAGCCATTGCGTGTTTGACACAATTTTTCCACAATTCGGGTGTAATTGTTTCAATTCCTTCTTTTGCGAGGCGGAGGATATCATTTATGCCTTTCCCTTTGTTATTTTTACTAATGTATGACTTAACAAAAGACCAAATGAGTTCAATCGGATTGAACTCACAATGAGCAGCAGGCAACCATAAGATCTTGATGTCTTTTTCACTCTTCTCAATGATTTCATCAACAAGAAACTTGGGCTTGACGGGCTTTTCTTTTGATAATTCAATGAGGGATGGCTTTGTCAAAGAGGAAAACGATGAAACATTATTTGGAAGAGAAATGTCGTGTTCGATGTTCCATTTAACAATATCCTCTTTTTTCCAGGAAAGATTTGGCATTAAAGTCCCGGGAACCTTAATATTCAATTTTAATTTAATTAAAGACGTTTTATAAATTAGAAAGGTTATTTATTATATATATTTTTAATGTGATTAATTTATGTTTTATTTATTAATATTTTACTCTTTTTTTGTGATAGGGAGCTTGGTCCAAAACCAAAACCGAATGATTGGGAACTAAATTGACTATCTTTGTGAACCATTTTAAATACCGAATATTGTTCATGTTCCCGTGATAATCCTTTGTGTCCTTTTTGGAAATAAAAATATCATCTCCTCCAACCAAGAATCCATTCTCGTTTCCTATATGATTGATAATCACTCTCCCTGGTCCAGATTTGACTAAAAAGCCTCCTAAAAGAAACATTATTTTAACTCTAGATAATTCAAAAAATTATAAAAATTTTTTACGAAATATTAATTAATAATTATACCTACCTACGTATCCATCCATATCCTGTAGAACTTATCCTGACCATGGCCTACATTATTTTAACTCTAGATAATTCAAAAAATTATAAAAATTTTTTACGAAATATTAATTAATAATTATACCTACCTACGTATCCATCCATATCCTGTAGAACTTGTCCTGACCATGGCCCTTCAAGATCTTTTCTTTCGCTGGCAGACATCAGCATTTGCCATGTGCGTTTTCTTGCTTGATCAGGAGATGCCCAGGTTTCATCAGAGTAGTAAATGTGATATCCGAGACTTCTATAGTGTTTAATATCCCGAAGATATTGTTCACGATGTTTAAGAATGTCATTTCGTTCCAAAAAAATAGGCTTTTTATTGATGAGCCTATATTTAAAAGCACACTCTTTTGTCATCCATCTTAAAAATGTATTTCTTCCTATTTTCGGAAACAAAGGGTCTTCAAGACATTTTGCATGAATTTGATTTGCAGTGGGGTATGTCTTATTTGCATAAAACTCTTGTGTGACTCTTCTCAATAGACAAATTGTGAAATTGTCAGGTTTTAACTCCTTTGGTCTCTTTCGTTTGTCAATTTTGGGAACTTTGGGTCTGAATGCTTTATAAATTGAATTTCTCCCCAAATTAGTTAATTGTGAAACAGTCGCAGTAATATCTTTGAGAGAACAGGATTCGATTAAATGAAGTTTGTTTTCTGAAGTGAGTGTCGAATTGTTGATAGCTGTTTTAACACTTCTTAAATAACCATTTAAGTTCCTTATTATTAAATTTTCTTGTTCACTAACAGGTATTTTCATACGTTTTTGACGTAAAGTTGATAACATAATGCTTAAATAATGATTAAAATGCTTTAATTTTATGATAGTAAGCATTTGAATTATTTGAATGCCGCTAAGAAATAACAAACGTTGGCACATTGGAGTAAGATGGGCAAATTGAGAAATCATGCACATAAAACAACTAAAACGCTGACTTAATTTCAAATATAATTCCGGGATATACTCAGATTGGTCAAATTCAAGAGTATGTACATTTGTATATTTTTTGTATTTCTTGGGAATATCTAGTTTAAATAAATATCTATGAAAAATGCGATTCTTTATTTATCTTGTTCTTCTTTCTAGTTCTTCATTGGTTATCTTTTTCAAAGTTTATAAATAAGAACTGTAGATTAAGTGAGACTTATCTTTAAGTTGAAACTTGATTCTATTTATCTTGCTATGATGATCATCATCATCGTTGTAGTCTTCTTTTTTTTATCTCATTCGGATTCGGAAATTTTATACATTCATTTTATGCATTTGTGCATTTTTATTCCATTAGTCATGGTGGTTTTATTGTGTAAAAATAGAAAATGGTCGTATTTCTCACTAAAATTGCTTCATTTAAATTGTTAATCATGTTTATAAAAATGATTAAATCTATTAATAAAATAAAACGAAATAGTTTATAAAAATAAACTATTTAATATTAATTATTTAATTGATATATAATATATAAATTTCCTTTATTGCATCCTCAACTTCTTCACATTAACTACAAAGGAAACAATTAAAATTAAATTGAACTGTAAATTTAAATCTTTCACAATAACATATAAAAATAAGAGCATATTAAAATCAGTCTATTACTTAATTCCTGACTATCATAATCATTTAGATCTGGAAAGCATTATTACATTATTTAATGCAATATTTGAGGCTATCTTAAATATATTCATTAAGAATTTAAGTGTTTCAATAATTATTATTTGAAAGAGAAATTTAAATTTTTTTAATTAATCAAACAATATAATTAATGTAATTTCATTTATTTAGATCATAAGAATGGAAAAATCATTCATTGTTTTTCAATTTGTATTTCACTACATTATAGTCGTGCATTCGAACGAAAAATTTTATTCTGATTTAATATTTTATAAATGTTGTCCTCCGCAAATGGCATTAAATGGAACAAAATGTATTCCTTTTAAAGAAAATCCGTTAAATGAAATTACTTTCCCAAATTTTCATAGTATTAATCATGTTCATAATTCAAAGTTAAATAAAGATGTTTTTTATCGGTATGTATTCTTTATATCTATTACATACGATCTATTAATATTTTATTGACTATTTACAAGTGGCCAAATTACAAAATATATTTACAAGTCTTCTCTTGGAATTCCCAAAGTCTCAATTTAAACATTTTATTGTGACTCATTCATGCCTAAGCTAATAATATATTTGTTTGTGCATTAGGTATATTATGTTGTATCTTTTTGATCATTTATCATTATTATCAAATTCAACTAAAATGATAGCTATTTACGCGCAAGTAGTTGCAAGAATGTGTCGTGACACATTTGAGTGTGAAGAGGATGTGTCACTTGGTTGCATAGTTTTATTTCAAAACAAACATCATTTTAAATGAATTTAATAATAATTAATCATTTCATATAATCAACACTGTATATAAATTGAGCAATTTGAGGCATTGGGAGTATTATAAAGTCAAGACTTTTCAGCCAATGATTATTTTAAATCTGTAGAATAAATGATGATGATAATAAAATTATTTTACAAAATATCAAAAATTTCAATCAAATCCTAAATTAACGTAAATTCTAATATAGCCTCAATGGAACTAGCTCATTTAATCTTGAATATTCATACTCATTTGAATTTCAATTTGAAAATGCAGAATTTATGACAATATTAGATGATAAGGGATATCTTCAAATTATTGTTGAAGATAAAATAAATGAACATATATTTTCAATTAATTCATATTGTTTTGACAGACGGTATTTTATATCAATTTATAATTCTCTTTTATTAATTTAATATATTACTTAAGTGGAAGTAATACTAGAATTTCTTCTTAAAAAATAGGCACGATTCTGAAAAAACTATGATTTTATTAAATAAAATTGAGTCAGTTACAACTGTTAGTAAATGTTGTCCACTTGGGGAGGCGGCGTTGAATTCTGGTAAATGCACTCAAATTAAGAGTTCAATAAATGATCCAACTCTCTATGAAAATTCACGTCATAAGTCAAAGAATTCAAAAAACGACTTTCATTTTCTTTTTACTTCAACTAAAGACTCTTTTTGCAACCTTACAATAATTTCATACTTAGATGTCAAGTAATTATGTTGAATAAATTACTTTAATACCTATTAAATTATTGTAATTACAAAAAAATTGTGTAATTTGCATAATTTTTATTTTTAAAACCCTTTTTTGCTTTAAAGATATGGATTCAACGTATTAAATAACGGTTCTGTTTATTTTGCGGAAATTAAAAATTTGAATTACAAAGTCTTGACCAATACTTCAATGTATTGCATCGACACATTAGTTGATGAAAATGGCAATATATACGAAAATGAGAATATAAATTCATGTGTAAACAGTGGATTCAAGGATCCATTAGTTTTACTTATTTGTAATGAATATTATGAACAAATTATTGGAGCAACCAATCTGGATAATAAGTTAAACGGAAATGTAAAATACTCAATATAAAGATTAAACATGTTTATCAAACAAACAAAAACAAAAAATGTTTTGTTTGAAATCTTAATTAATTTACAATGTAATTACCTTATAATTCCTTAGTTTTAAATTTAGTTTATATTACAGTTCATTAATCCGTATATTTCTTATGGAATTGCTAACGGATTTTATGCTTTAACTTTTGGATTTCTTGTTTTGGAGAATAAAAACATTCATACCAGAACTTTATCTGCTCATATATTCACAAAAATTTTTCATATTACTTTCCAATTAATTGGATTTTCATTACCAATTCAAAATGGGCCAGAAAGTTCACTTTGTTTATCAATTGGTTATCTTTTTTTAAATAAATTACGAATGAATAATATATTCATTTTAAATAATTAGATAATTTGTGTTTAAATGTATGTTTTTAAGTTCGGATTTAATTTTTTTAATTTTTGAACTGACTTAGGAATTTTGTATCATTTTTTTGTCGTGTCTTCTTACACTTGGCTCTCTATTATAAATTTTGATATTTGGTGGACTTTTAGGTAAGTATTTAATAAATGATTAAAATTATAAATAAACTGATTATTGAATGACTTTTGAATAAAATACGTAGATGTTTGAAAGTTCAAAGGAATAAAAGTGAAGAATTTTGGCTATTCATTAAATATACAATTGTGGCCATCATTATCCCTGCAACTTTTGTTTTTATCTCTCTTGGAATGCATTTTCAAAATAGGTAAGTAAATTGTTAATTTTTAAATGTTAAAAATTTTCTTTTTTATTTAAGAAACGCGTGTTGGTGGGAAATTATGGATTCAAAAGATGAACTTGCTGAAAATGATGGCTTTAGTTATGAACTTGGACCTCAATATTCGAAGAAATGTTCAGTCAAAGGAAAATATTATTACATTCCAATAGGAATCACATTGGTTATAAATTTCATTTTCATTGTTGCATTTTCTAAAAAAATTCACTCAATTCAAAACATGACAAAAACTGTAACCCAAATAAATTTGAAAAAAAAGTAAGTGCTTTAGCATATTTTTTTCACTTTTTTTAAATTAAAAAATGGAAAAATAATAATTAAACATTTTTATATAACATTATTAACATTGTTATTAAATATAGATTTCGAATGTTTTTAAAACTATTTGCCATTGTTGGTGTCTTTTATTTTTTTCATTTTTTTGTATACGTTTTAAAAGAATTTTGGTTACAAAATTATTGGACAGATGTCTTAATCATAACATTGGAATTAATTCAATCCATTTCTATTTTCCTTATTTTTAACTCGAATGTTTTTGCTCAATTGAAAGATAAAATTTTTAGAATCTTTTATGGTAAAATTTATTCATTTTAAAATCACTAATTTATAATAGTAGTTGTTAAAAATACCTTTTTAAAATTTTAAAACTGGAAATCTTATAGGCTCAAGAAAACCATCAGAAAAAAATTCATCAGTCAAAAAAGACACGGAAGATACTTATTAAAAATAGTTAATATAAATATTTTTAAAAATTTTACCTGTAAATCAAAATTACAATAAAAATAATATTTGATTAAAATAGCACCTAAAACCCGCTTTCCTTCCTTGGGGATCCAATTGTTATAGCCTACTATCTCCAGATACCTGCTAATCCATTCAATTACACTTTTCTTGCCGGAGCAGATGAAGGCCCTTGGGAAGAGACTCAACTTTGCTGTATCCCTAGGACCTGCCATTATTGCTCGCCCTCTTCCAAATCCTGGCGTCCCAGACTCGTTTTCTTTTCCGTCGCTTCAGACGTCGCTCCAATGTGAGAATAAATAAACGAGCAGAGCTTACATTGACGTTTCATTATTAATCATGTTAATTAAAAGTCTCAAAATTCCCATGATTGTGCCCCAAAAAGTTGACTGTAAGTGACCCATATTTCACACTTGCACTTTACACAACCCTTGATTATATCTGATCTTAACTATAAGCGACTTGACTATAAGCGTACCTTTTAACACATAATCCCCTATGCTTATGCCGGGACAGTGGAAATACTTGACTATAAAAGACTTTCCTGTATATTGATTTTTTACATAAATTGACTTTTAAAGAGGGAAATACGCCGATAATAATGATAATATTTATGATTTTAAGTAAAGCCTAAAAATTGAAAATTCTAAATAATAGCAACTAATAGAAATAAGATAGAATCGTTAAATGACAATTAGATTATACAATTTAAATAATATTAAATAATGAATAATAATTATATTAGTACGACTTCATTTTTCAATAGTGTGTAATAACAATAAGAATTGAATAGAATGATACATACATAGGTAATGTTATGTTAATTTTTCTTTTTTAGATGCATTTTCTTGGTTAATCTCTTTAGCTGCGACCTTTGTACTCCATTGCTCCTGTTGCATTTTAGTTAAGTCAGGTCTCATTGTGTACGCTTGTTTTTTTAGCCCAGAAGTATGATTCAATTGCCTCGGATTTATGAGAGATAAATTGGAATTTCACACGTAGAGGCCTTGGTTGTTTTGAATTACTTTTTCTTATATATATAAATATATTATATATTCTTACATATATACATTTCATTCACTTTAGAAAAACATTGTTAGAAATTTGTTCACACTTCTAACAAGCAAAGCAAAAGCTAAGATATATCTAAGGATTCTATTTGATCCATGTATCTTGCCTATATTTTATATATCATATGTATGAAGAGTCGTTATCTTCATTATCAATTTGCTTATTTAATATAATAGAGATAAGAAACAAGAAATAAGTGCGAAGTGAGAAATGTACATTATGTATCTTATACATTGATTTAAGTACAAGTTTACATTTGAGGAATCTTCGAGACTATATGAAGGTAACAATTAAATTAAAATGCATTCTCAATATGACGTTCTACCGCATAAAGTGATACTTATGTATGTATATCAATATTTATTCTTAACACCAATTACTACTTGCATACGTTTTTCCACGTCTTTATAAATGTATATTCAACATTAACCAGACCGTCTAGACATGCAGTTCACATTAGCCTTTAAGAATAATTAATACAAACAAATGATTCATTCTATTTCTTAACTTTTAACATTCAGTTTTAGACAAGTTGCCAAATGCTATCGACATTCGTTTTGCATGTGAAGTATTTTTTGGAACCTTGACATGTGAGCCATTCTATTATAATATTCAATATCCATAAAGGATTTATATTATTTCTTTTGGACACAAAGAGTAGCAGGCAGGCCATTACACTTGAAGACATCATTTTGATTTTCTTTTAATTATTTTAATTTTCAAAACTCGAACTTTATGTAAATCTAATTCATTCTAAATAATTCATTTAATTCATTTCAAGTCATCAAATAATCGTAAGTCTCTACTCATGTTGTAATTTGAAAATATTCATTAAATTCATTAATGTGTAGAATACTAATCAGAGTAATATGGAGTAATTTACTCTAAAATAAACATTTTTGACTAATTAAAATTAATACCTACCCTTCTCAAAATTTATTTGGAAATAAATAGGTAAATAAGTATGGAAAAATTTATTTACACCCTTAAACGTTAATTGAATGTTCCCAAAAATGCATCCTGAATAATAAATAATAATTCTCTTGAAATTAATAAATTAAATATACCTCCAAGATTGGTGGACATATGAAATGGCGTATTAACATTTTTTTATCCTTAATCTAGCCAAACTAAATAGGCAAAGGTTCTGAAAGAAGGTTCTGAAGGACTGCGGTCCTGCGGGACACCTGAAAGCGGACAGTCGGAGAGATTTTTTCGGTTTAAGATAATAAGTAAGCACCTCACCATGGTTTAATCCGAATTTTAACTTGACCTTACCTAATTACCTAAAATGATGTTATTTAAATGAATTCCTATTTTGTTTGATAATCTTCATTCTCATCATCAGACACATCTTTCTTTGTTAAATCTTTATGAAATAGAAAGTTTATTGGACTCAGCAATTAGCCCTTTTTTAACAATTGTAATTGTTAAAAAGGTAATAATTAATCAATGTATGTTATGAATAAAATTACTTCTATAAATTCACATTATTAAATAACTATTATGAACGGGATATACCTATATTTTAGTCTTTTAAAATAAAATATTAATATAATTATCTTATGTCGGTCAATTAAAATTTCGTGAATATTTATTTATTGAATTATTATTATTTACATGTATTTTTAAAACATATATCGTGGTCCTTGTTCTTCACGTTATTTATTCATCTTCTTTTTTGAATCAATTTACACAAAAATAGTTACAAAATTGTATTGTATTTCGAATTTTCATGTCTTTAAATAAAGAGTTAAGACATAGAATACTATAATGAAATATTTATAGAATATTTTCTTGATGGACTATTTCAAAAGTTCAATTTATAATTTATTTATTTTTGTGGCACATTGACTACTTTATATATGTGGTTTAAAAATAATTAGGGATTTTTATTAAAATTTGAAAAGCTTCACTTAGGAAATAGTAAATCTTTTATTGAAAATGCAATTTTAAAAAATTGTATTATTATATTAATATCAACTTTAAATAGCTTTCAATTTGGTAACTAGTTATTAGCAACGACTCTTTTTCAAATTACAATAATACCTACTAAATTTAAAGTTATTACTAAATAAGCTATTATTTCTATATAATTATATTTATTTTATTTTCATATATATCTAATAGACTTATGTGAAAATTACTAATAATAAAGCTGGATTTCCATTGCCTTGTAGCGCAAGAGTGTCGTTACAAGACTGTTGTTTCAAGGGAGGTAATGCTAGCTTTGTAACAATAGTACCTTTTACATTGAACTTGCGTTACAAGACTGGCATCACAAGAGTGTTTTTACAAGAGTGTCATTACAAGGCTTTCATCAAAAGAAAAAATATTGTATGTAAACGGTCTGTCAATGAAACAAATTACTAAAATGATATCTCACAAGTGTAATTTAATGTAATTCAATTACTTATATATAATTTATCCTTTAAATTACATATTTTCCAAAGTATTCCAAGGTAAATTTCATTCATTATTTTGTGGCTATTCATGCATCATATAAAGCATCGCTATTTCATAGCCTCAATTAGATCAAAAATCATTGTGTCGTCAAGATCGTCAATATTAATTGGTAAAGAGGGTGATTGAGAGAGATTCATATTTAAATTATTTCTTGGATCCAAGAATTACTAATTAAATATCTGTTTAATTATCAAAAATAGAAAATGAAGTTTGAATATTACGCATGGAATTAATTAGCATGATTTATAATCATTTAACTTGGGCTCCTTTTGTTAGCAAAAGTCGAACATTTCCAACTTCTGTCGTTACAAGATTTTCCTTGTAACGACACTCTTGAAACAACACAAATGGTTCAGTGTAAATGGGTACAATATTTCTTGTATCGACAGCCTTGTACAGACACGCTTGTACAGACAACGTGTCATCACTAGAGATATTGGTGTAAATGGTTGTGTGTCGTTACAAGCCTTGCGCTACAAGAAATTTCCTTGCACTACAAGGCAATGGTAATGCAGCTTAAAATTTATGCAGTTGAAAAATGAACGAAGACAGCAAACCCTATTTAAATGAAGAGAAGAGGGAAGAGCCAAAAAATGATGATGATGATGCTTTGATGAAATTGAAAGTTCGAAAAAAAATTTATGCAAATGTTCAAGAATTCAAAATGCTAAAAGACGTGAAAAAGATCATTGCAGGCTTAATCGGAAAAAACATTCTTTCAACGATTGAAGAAAAGTATGTTGAGTATAAATACGTCAAGTATTGCAAAGAACGATTTCTGAGCCAAATCCCAGTTGTCTTTTCTTCACAAGTTGAAATTGATTCAATTTATGAACTGGCTAAGAAAATATCAAAGATTTTCAATTTGGAAGATATCCCAAGACCATTTTCTGAAATCAATTATCTCAAAATTCTTTTAAAGGAAAATCATCTATTCAAAATGAATGATAGAAGTCTATTGCTCCTTGAATTTAAAAGAAATTTTACAAATTGCTTCTTTGAAAAATATGAAAACAATAGAAAAGCTTCCTATGTGAGTAAATTTATCAGAGCCTTGACGAACTATTTGTCAGACTGGAAATCTCAGTTCTCTGACTTTAAAGACTCAATGCTTAATTGGCTAAATGAATTAGAAATGGACGTTAATCAAAATACACTTTTGAATTTCATCAAAAATCTTGTACCTGGATGCAAAGAGAAATTTTTAAATTGGAATGATTACGCCGAACAAAACAAACTTCAATTGAATTATTTTGAAACAGAGCATGAAGAAGTTTTAAAAAATTTGATTGCAAGTGCAATTGAAATGAAAGTAAATATTTCTTCACTCGTAACAAATGATTTTAATCGCATTGAAAATGAATTGAAATACTTGAACAAAAAATTTAAATTTGCTATTTTAGAAGATAATGATACATTTCGCATTTTAGAAATTAATAAGCCAATATTAACATTGTCCTCTGTGCAAGATGAAATTGAAAGAATCAATTTGGAGAAGAATTTAGATGAAATTCGCATTATTGCTAATTCTTTATTCGTTGATTGCGATTTATACAAAACATTTTGGCATGGGAAGAATTTTGTCGTGTTGGGAAATAACGTGGTTGTAGTTGGCAAACATGCTTGGGATTTTTCTGGACTTGATGGAAAAGATAAGGAAGAAACAGCCAATTCTGGAAATAAATATTATTTTCATGGAAGAAATGGTCAGGCAGGGGAAAATGGCGAGAGCGGCGGTCAAGTTTATGTCATGGCAAACAATGTTTTATTCAGCGAAAATTTAACTATTACATCAAATGGCGGAAGAGGTGGGGATGGGCAAAACGGTGGAAATGGATTTGACGCAGCCGATGGGGAGGATGGAATTGGAATATCACTTGAAGATTTAAAAGCACGATTTCCTAGTCCTTCAAGGGATGGTAATTTCATAAGGTTTAATTTATATAAAACAGTAGCATCAATCAATGAAGCAATTGGAGAAAGAGACACGTTCAGATGGTCATATGGTTTTGACAAAAATACCGGAAAGGATTCAACCTTTTTTGGTGGCAAGATATCACATAGAGCTATATTTTTGAAAGGTAAAACAGAAAACGGTTGTCAAATTGAGTTTTCGTTTTATCAGAAAGAAATGGAATTTTACAATCCATTTCGAAACACTTGCGACTGTGTATTTCTCTACAAAGGTTCTCCTGGGGGGAAAGGAGAAAAGGGCGGGAGAGGAGGGCTGGGCGGCGAAGGCGGCAAAGGAGGTTTTGGCGGAAATATTCAAATTAAAATTGGAAATCAAACAACTGCAATCAAAAGCATTGATGGAAGGCCTGGTTATGACGGTTTAGACGGAAACCCTGGACGTGACGGAAAACCTGGGCATAATGGACCAGATCGTGGATTCGTGGATTCCGCATGGAAGTTCAATATTCTCTTTTCAGGTCCAGGAAAGCTCAGAGTTTGTCGAAGTAACGACAATCGGTCTGATGCTGTTTGGTATGGGCATAGTGATAACTTTGGATGGGGATATATTGAAAATTGCGGCTCGCCCGACTATGCCACTATGGAACAAACTCATTCACAATCTTACAATGAAGCAAATAAATCTGGGCCAGTTCGGGCTAATCGAGCAATTAGCAACAAAAAATTGAATGAAAAATTTCAAGAAATGAATTTACAAGGTGAAGAAAATGAAGTGGAAATGAATTCGGATGAATTGATTCAATTTTTTAATAAACAAGAGGAAATTCTGGGAAGTGAAATTGAAGCTCAAATTAAAACTAACCTACGATTAAATTCAAAAATGCAAACAAATTCCGTTCGGCCAATTCCCAATGATGCTAATTCAAAAGAGTGTAAAAAGAACAAAATCAAAACCGCACAGACGATTTTTTTAAATAAAAATTCAATAAATGATCAAATGAAAAGGAAATTGATGTTGATGAATGAAATTGGAGAGAATTTGGGAAAAAATCCAAGTAAGCTCAAATATGCAAAACAAACAATATTAATTGAAGGAAAAACAGTCGAAGACTCAGATTCCGCATTTCATGCATTATTTGGGCAAAAATCAGATTTTGGAATTTACGAATGCAACAACGTGGAAGAAAGAAAAAAAGAATTTTACTCAAAGTTTAGATTGAAGAATTTTGATTCGGATTGCAAAGAATTTTTCAAAATGTCACTTATTTCTTTATTTGTCAACAAGAAAAATCATATTGATTTTGAACATATGGAATTGATTAAATTGAAAAGCCTGAATGAAAGGTTTATTGAGAATTCCTTAGATTGGGAATTACATTGCAATGATTCAAAATTAATCAAAGAATATTCAAAATATTTGAAAATGACACATGATGGATTTTTAATCTCGGATTTTGCAATTCTCGCAAAACTATATAGAATTGAAATGCAATTATATTTTTGGGATGAATTGAGCAACTCATTTCAACAATTTTTTCTTTATTCAGAATCCTTCAAAACATCAACTAAGCAATTTGAAAAATGTCAATTTGATTCAAACTTAATTCCTATTTATGTAACTCAAAGGAATTTTTTCTCAAAACTTGAATTCAAAATTGTTCGCGATTTTTCAAAAAGAAATGAATATTTTGATCGAGTAATGAACACATTTTGGGCAAAATCCTCATCTGAAATTAAAAAACTGGAACTTCAAAAATTTCTCAAAAGTACCTATGAAAAACAGGAAAACTCATCAATTCACACCAATAAAAATAAATCAACTTTGATTGAACAGATTAAAGCTCAATTAGGAGATATTGATTTTAATAAAGAATTCTCATTTTTTGTACTGAATTTTATTCCAGTGGAAATTGTCTCAATTTTACAATTCAGAATTTCTACAGCAAAAACAATTGATCAATCAGCGCTTTCAGCAATAAATTATTTTATTTACTCAATTCAGCACGGATTGCATAATAATTTGGATCTTATTACTTTGAAATGGATTTGCTTTGCCTTTCCTATTCATCAATGGATGGATGAATTATTCCTTTTGAAACTAGAGGAATTAAACAAAACTTACACTTCAAAAGCCACATTACGTGAATGGCGAGAACGAATTTCACAAGTACATGAGAAAAAACTTCTCAGATTGTTGATCGATAAAATTGAAGAAGATCCTAAAATGGGATTCATCAAGTTGGATTCAATTCTAACATCAATTGCACGTGAGAGCGAATACGATTTAAATTCAATTGATTCTTTGTCTGAACTTTCCATAACTGATTGGCCCATAAGACTAAAACAACTGAAAATCTTAAATTTCCTCAATTCACTCAAGATCTTTAAAAAGGAAAATGATCAAGTTAAATCTCGCGTTCTCTATTATTTGTGTTCAATTCAAAATGAACAAGAATATCAACTAGAAGAATTCATTAAAATATTTTCAAATGAGAAAAATATTTCGAAATATTTTAACTCAGAAAATTTCAAAGACATGATTGGAAATTTTTACAATGGGAACTGGGCTTTAAACGAAAATGTTTTTAATATAATGAAAGAAAATCTTCCTAATGATTGGCTTTCAAAATTCAAACAACTTTCAAATGAAACCGGCATCAGAGATCTTCACCAAATCATTGATCTCATCAAACACGACAAAAATACAACAATTAAAAATGTGATTTTTGAAATTGAAAAAATTCTTAAAGATTTTACTCACATTTCAAATGTTGAAGAAGATAAAGAAATATTCTTTAAAACTGTTCGAAATTCAATGGCAAATTTTAATAGCAAGGATTTCAATGAAAAGAAAATATCAACAGCGGAGATTTTGAGTTTTATTGATTTTTATATTGAAAAACATTTTGGATTTCAATTGAGACTTTCCCAAAAGTTTTGTATTTTGGCATTCGTATTGAACTACAATGGGAACATTTTAAATCAATTACTCGCTCAGGTTTCCACAGGAGAAGGAAAATCTCTCATTGTCGTCGCAGTGATGATAATTAAAGTTTTACAAGGACAGAGCTGTGACGTCATCACAAGTTCGCACATTCTAGCCAAGCGCGACGCGGAAGAATATGAAGTTCTTTACAAAGAATTTGGAATTTGGACGCGGAAGAATATGAAGTTCTTTACAAAGAATTTGGAATTTCAGTTGGGCATAACTCCAGTGAAAACTCTGAAGAAAGGCGAGATGCTTATGAGAAAAACATTGTTTACGGCGACGTTTCAAGTTTCCAACGTGATTATCTCATGGATCAATTCTACGATATTGACAACGGGAGGAAAATACTAGGAAATCGAAAATATGAAAATGTGATCGTTGATGAAGTCGATAGCATGTTGCTCGACAAGGGAAATTCTGTTTTGTACTTGTCTCATCAACCGCCAAATCTCGACGCTCTCGAAGGCCTTTTTGTTTTCATATGGCAAAAAACAATTGAAATCACAAGATCAAAAAATAATTTAATTAGCGAAATGGAAAATCTGAAAGAGACTCTCTTAGGAATTGTATTTCCATCAATATCTAAAGAAGACTTAACAAAAATTCTACCGAAGGATCAAATTGAAATTGTTTTCTCAAAATTGCAAACATTAAAAATTATTGACGCGAAAGGAAGAATTCAAATTAAACAAAGTGAAATTGAGTCAAAAATCCCAAATAACATTTGTGAATTTTACAAACAAGTTTATTATATTTTTGACAATAAAATGCTTCCCTCGACGTTTGTGAGAATTCCAAATTACTTGAAACCATTTGTCGAAATCCATTTGGAACGTTGGATTCAAAGCGCACTGAAAGCCTTCACAATGGAAGAAAATGTTAATTACACAGTCGACGTTGACAGGTCAGGCGTGAAAGTTGACCTTGGGGCGGGAATTACAATTATTGACCTCGACACCGGAATCGATCAAGGGAACTGTCAATGGAACGAAGGGCTTCATCAATTCTTGCAATTAAAACACGGATGCAAATTAACTCTTTTAAATCTAAAAGCAGTTTTTATCTCAAATATTTCATATTTCAAATTGTACAATAATGTAATGGGGCTAACTGGAACAATTGGTTCGGAAGCTGAAAGGGAATTTCTCCGTTCGACTTACAATGTTGACTTTCTAACAGTACCCTTAGCAATTCCCAATCAATTTATTGAACTTGAACCAATAATATGCCAAAATGAAACGAGTTGGTTCGAGGAAATTTTAATATCTTGCAAGCTAATAATTGATCAGCAGAGAAGATCTGTT
>VJMY01001159.1:0-18170 GCA_009869795.1 Neelides sp. FZ-2019 | reverse complement strand
TTATATTTTAACGTTATTTTTCTCAACTTTTATTAATTTTGTATTTTCTCAACAAAATTTAACAACTCTTAACGTTCGTAAGTATTGCACACCAATATTTCACATTTCAATAAATTAATATTAATTAACTAATTATAAACAAATTTACAAGTAATCAAATTTCTAAAATATAATTTAATATCTCGTGTTCAGTATTCTTTTATCAAGAGGGTGATAGCGAAGCGGAGATAGCTTTTCTAAAAGCCGTTGAATATGTGAATTCAACACAGAAAAAATCAAGAGTTGCGATTGGAAAAATATTTACAATCGTTTCAAAGGATGGCGAAGATTCAAATTTAATCATGGAAGATTGTATGGATATATTTTACATAAATATGTTTTATAATATATACAATAATTAAATTTATAGTATAATTTTAATTGTAGCAATTAAACATAATTAAATTAACCATCCATTAAAATTTATTAAGTGTGTCGTGAAGTGGATAAAGCCCTGAGCCACGCTCAAAATCCTGACGTGGTCATTGATTTAACCAAGGGAGAATTGCCCTCAGAAGCCGTTAAAGTCATCGAGCGTTCTTTGCATCTCCCAACTGTAAGCGGAACGTTTGGTCAAGATGGTGACATTCGGGAATGGAAAAACATAGACAAAAGTCAAATGAATTATCTCATTCAGGTCATTGAACCTTGCCTTAAATTTACCAAATTTAAATTTATTTAACTCTCATTAGTTTTCTCTATATATAAATGTTTAATTTGTTCATAATTAGAATAAATAAATAAATCGAAAAATAATGAACAACACAAAACTTCAATTGAAAATTTAAGAACTAATATTTGCATTTTAAAAGGTGGCGCCTCCAGCTGACGTTCTTGTTCAAACTGTTCGGTCCATTGTGGATCGTCAGAACATGACTTCTGCTGTTCTCATGTTTGACAAGACACAATATGGTGAGAGTTCAACTTGAGCTAATTAAAATGATTAATTTAAAGAAATAGAAATATCATTTAGGAATTGAATAAATTTAATCAATAATATAATGATTTAATTTTTCGCTATTAAGACATGTATCACAAGTATAAATCCCTTCTTCAAAACATGCCAACTCGACATCTTCTCACAAAACTTGAAAGCGGATCAGCACAAGTGAGAAAACAAATAAACAAACTCGTCCACGTCGACATTTGCAATTTCTTTATTGCTGCGAAATCAAGTCACATAACAGAGATCCTCTCCGAGGCTTCAATTTTCACTGAAGTATAAATCGCAATTATTTTTTCTATTCTTATTAACTTTAAATGCCCAATTAAAATGTATTGCTTATTATATTGCCACAATTATCAAATTAATTTTTAAATGATATATTTAACCGTTTGTTTAAGCTTGACGACGGTCCGTTTTTTTCTGATGAGTATGCTTGGTACTCAATGACCCTTGAAGTTGGCGCTCCGCCGCCGCAATGTAACAAATGCAACATCAGCGCTAGTCTTGTTCACATGACGCCGACGGGAATCAAAACCACTTCGGACCGTTACAAGCCATTGAGATCGCTAAACAATTCTTTGACCTTTTTATTTTATTTTGATTTGACCGTGAATGCATTAACAAGCGCCGGGTAGTTGAAACCACTTAATTAAATTGCTAATTTAATTTATTTTTAATTTCTCTATTTTTATTTATATATTAGTAAACTCAAGCATGCTGGTAAATGGCCAAACTTAAAAAACCTTTCCTGCACGAACTACACAGAAAATGTGACCAAAATCCAACCATTCACTCTTGACTATTGGAGTGAATTTATGAAAGAGGAAGAGGAGAATATCATTCCGTATAATTTAAATCTCGAGGGTCCTGGCGTTGGGAAGACTTTTCCAAACATCACAATGAAATTGACGCGTTACACATTCACACCCAAAAATGCAACTTTTGAAACTTCCAATGAAATTGGCGTCTGGCGAGGAGGATTCAACGATGCCGACGCAGCAAACCAACTTGAATTTTATAATGATAAAAGTTTGGACGATCACGTGGCAATCACCGTTTTTAGAATCGTCACTGTTGTTGTAAATATTCACTGTTCACTTTAAAGCAGAAATTACAATTATTAATTTATTTATTTTTATTAGGTAATTAATTGACAAGTTATATTTTTTTTAATTATTTTGAGCAGCAGCCGCCATTTGTATATTGGAAAGAAGGTTGCGTTCGGAACGAGTCTGACAAATACGATAAGCATTGTTTTGAAGGGCTTTGCATTGATCTTTTACTGAAAATCGAAGAAGACCTGAAATTGAAATATACAATAAGGAATGTGAGCTCTTATGGTTATATGAGCAACGATACGGATGAAAACGAAGAGCACATTTGGGATGGAATGGTCAAAGAATTAAATGATCGAGTAACATCCAATAACAAATTAATTAATTCACTTACAAGTAATTGGATAGAATGTTAAATTAGAATATAGTATAATAATAATCTATGCTGACAATGCATTAGCTTTTAATTGAAAAATATTGATTATAATTGCAAAACATTAATTTTGAATTTAGAAAGCCGATATTGCCCTTGGCGCCATGTCCGTCATGGCCGAGCGCGAAACAGTCGTTGACTTCACCGTTCCTTTTTATGATCTCGCGGGGCTCGCCATTTTAATGAAAAAGCCCAAACAGGCCACGAGCCTCTTCAAGTTCATGACTGTGCTTGAGAACGACGTTTGGATGTGCATTTTAGGAGCTTATTTCTTTACAAGGCAAAAATTCAATATATAAATTTTATCTGCATTGTACTTTTACTTTGAAATTCATTTAATCACAATTAGTTCCTATTAATCTTGGTAAATTCCAATTAAATGCATTAGCATCCTTCTCTGGATTTACGATCGTTGGAGTCCCTACTCCTATCAAAACAACCGAGAGCTCTACGAAAATGACGACGAGAAAAGGGAATTCAATCTCAAAGAATGTTTATGGTTTTGCATGACTTCCCTAACGCCTCAAGTAATTAAAAAATATTAAAAATTTTAATTTAAAAACCTCATTAAAAATGTTTCTGTATGATAAAAACATGTATGAATGAAATAATTATACACTTATTGAAAGCGAACTATTAAATAAAAATATATTTAATTTAATAAAACATTAAATAAAAATAAAGGGAGGTGGCGAAGCTCCAAAGAGCCTGTCAGGTCGTTTAGCAGCCGGAACTTGGTGGTTGTTCGGCTTTATCATCATTGCGTCTTACACGGCGAACTTGGCAGCGTTTTTGACGGTTTCTCGCTTGGACCAACCCGTGGAATCCCTGGACGAACTCATCAAACAATACAAAATCCAATATTCCACTACCAGAAATTCCTCAGCATGGATTTACTTTGAGAGGATGAAAAACGTCGAAGAGAGATTTTACAAGTAGTTTTAATATGAAAATAATCATTTTAATTAAAATAGTTGTACGCCCATGAACTTCTTAATATTTCAATTAAGATCTCTGGTATATGATTTTCTAAATATTGTGTTTTACAGCATATGGAAAGAGATGAGTTTGAATGATACGATTAATCCTTTTGAACGCGCGATGCTCTCCGTTTGGGAATATCCAGTGAGCGAGAAATACGAGAAGATTTGGGAAGCGCTGAGGAAGAACGAGCCGCCGAAAGACTACGCTGAAGCTGTGAATCGAGTCAGAGGAAGACCAAATGAAGACGCTTTTGCTTATATTGGTTCTTTTTTAAAAATAATTTAAATTGTTTAAATTATTACAAACATTAATCAAAATTTACTAATAGCTTCTAACTAATTCAAAAGTTATTTCAAGTCATTCGCAATTAGCTAATTCAGAAGTTATTTCAAGTCATTCACAATTAACTAATTCAGAAGCTATTCAAGTCATTTAAGTTTACATCATGAGCTATAAAGCTTTTACGATAATTTAAATGATGAGTTAAACAAAATTGCATTTAATTAAACTTTAAAGTTTAATTACTTAATTAGTAATATGAATATTTGTCATGGGAAGGTGACGCGACGGACATCCGTTACGAGGAATTGATCTCTTGCGACCTTCAAACAGTTGGAGAGGAATTTTCAAGGAAACCTTACTCACTCGCCGTTCAACAAGGATCTCCATTAAAAGATCAACTCAATGATGCGTAATAACTTTATTATCCCAAATCTCACAATTACAATTACTAAATCATTTTAATTTATATCGTTCAAGTTCATAATTTAATTACATGGTAGTATATAATTCTTTTTAATTATGAACTTTTATTATACAAATAGCAGGGATGCCAGTTGGAACTGTTCATTCCATAATTAGATATTTATTAATAAAGTTTTAATAAAATAAATAAAGGATCTTGAAGCTTTTGAATTCCCGTGACTTGGAGCAATTGAAGGACAATTGGTGGGGAAAGAACAAATACAAGGCGGAGTGTCCAAAAGAGGAAGATCAGTCAGACGGGATTAGCATCCACAACATCGGCGGCGTTTTCATCGTGATCTTCATCGGCATCATCCTGGCATGCATTTCCCTCATTATTGAGTATTGGTGGACCAAGAAGAAGGAAAGGGAAGCGATGGAGCGAGAATTGAAAATGCCGCAAATGAATGAATTCTCACCTTCCTTCAACTCCTCAAACTTCAACACGGAATATTCAAAGTAATAATTTATATTTTAACATTACCTGTTTCATTAGTTTATTTAAAATTATTAATTAATATTCAAATTCAAGACATTGCTATGTTCTTTGTACTTCATATAGGACGGTTCCGTTACCAACAATCCAAGAATCTTGGTAAAAACGGTTGGAATCAAGCTAGTACATTTGTAGTTAATATTATAAGATTCTTTATTCGTTTAAGAATTTAATAATTGTTAAAGTAAGTCAATAAAAGTTTATGAAAGCTAATTAAATATCAATTTTCCTTTTATTTGATTGTGTATATTGTTCATCTTATTTTTACATCTCTACATCCTCATATTCAAAATCAAAAACGAATATTTATCTATTTACTAATACATACCAACAAGGAAGGAATTATAAATTGAGTTCGCATCAAAATGAAAGAATAATGGAATACTCGCCCCATAGCCATAATAATGATTCTATTTCATTAATCATTTCTTTGATAATTTCCTTGTTTTCTCTTCAACAAATTAACAAATTTTGTGTTCGATTTGATTTATAAAATTTGTTTTTAAAAAGATAATAAAGGAGTGCTCTAATAAATTAGAACTTAATTCAGACGAATTATGTAAATATTGATTATATACATAGTTTAAATAATTTTTTTGTTTAATTAAAATTCCCGTTCATCTAATTAAATAAACCTTGTATGACATTCGATTGAAAAATTAAATAATTCAATATGTTTGATGCTATTTCCATAAATGCCAAATATATGAGCATGACATATTTTTGTTCAAATATTATTTTTCAATTAAAAGTAATTTTAATTACATAAGTTTGGAACGTGGAGAGGAAAATCAAAAAATTTCAATTAGTAAGACATTTACAGCCTGATTTCAAAAAGGGTCAGAATTCTCTCATCTTTTCACTATAGATAATTACGTTCTGAACATTGCGATATGTATTATTATATATGTATAAATAGCTGTTCTTTTCTCTTTCTCTCCTTGTAGTTTTTTGACACCATAACTCCTCTCATGTTGAAGAAAATATCTAGAAGAACTTGGATTCGAATTTGCCTGTGTCGAGACTGATGGAATACACACCGATCCTCTTGATAAATAAATATTCTTACTCTTTTTCTATTCTGACCCTCGTTGAAATCAGACTGTACTTTAAATAGTATTTTGGGTCAATGCACTATTTACTGTATTAAAATACATAATACATTTTTAAAATTTAAAAATGCCCTTTTTCAAATTATTTGTAATTTTTGTTAATTATATGAAAATTTATATGAAAGTTTATTGTGTTTTTAATTTTAACATTGCAAGCTCTGATGTTAAATTTTACATCAATGGCATTTCAACTTATAATGAGGAATCATTTAAAAAGGCTTCTGTATATTTAAGGTCAATGAGAAATTGTGAAATTCACTTGATTAAATCTTTAACACACGATCTTATTGAAAACAACGAATTGTTAACATCTTATTCAAATTTTTATTCTCGCTATCTTCAGTCAATAGTAACAATTAATTCATTTGACAAAAATAATAGAAATAAAACTGTTTGGAATGATTACTTTTTTGAAGTTAAAGAGTCGATGATAATTCCAAAAAAATATTTACCGTGTAAAACAACAATTTTAATTAGCAATATCATTGTGGAAAACTACGATCAAATCATAGAAATTCTAAAAAACGTCGTTAGCATTCGATTTCGAATATCCATCACAAAACTGTGTTTTTTTATTGTTGCTTTTAATGGAGATTTAGAAAAATTGATTAAAATTCCAAGCGATGACATTAAGTTTACATTTAATCAAAATATTTCTTCGAGGTTCACATTTTTAAATTATCCATCAGCTAGTCAATTGATTTATGCAATATCTTTAAATGGTAAAATTTCAACTCAATTGATGATTTTATCTTCTTTCATGAAATATTTGAACATGGAAAAACTAGAAATTTATAAATTTAAAGTTAAATTAATAATTTCCAATTTAAAAATTGTTCCTGAAAATCAAAACGATATATTAAACAACAAAGATATTTTTAAATCAATATTTTCAAATGAGAATTTAAATGATTTTGAAAATGCAATAATTTCATCTGATCAAATTCAATATAATAAAAGATCAATTAATTATAGTAGTTTTTATGAGTCTCGACCTGTTTACTGTGATATGATCGATAAATTTCCACACCAAGTAGATTACACTTCTTGTTATATTATTTTGTGTGCACGGTTTTTAAACTTTAGCTTAATTATTAAAGGTAATGCTGAACTTGAGAGAAGTGATAATCCTGCTTTTAATCATGTAACTTTTAAATTAAATTCAAAATTATTGAATAAAGAAATGACATTTATTGAATATTCATCTGAAAATAAGAGTAGGCACACAATTCTCTCAAATTATCTGAAATTGCCGATATCAAGGGAACAATATATATTCGCAAAATACACTTTTAAAAATTCTGTAATTAAATATTCTATATTTTTCCAGCCCTTTGACATTTATAGTTGGTTAATCGCAATTATTTTAATAATGATTATTTGCATTTTAAATAACTTTCTTAACTTTTTCATACAAATTGATATAAAGTCTAGAAAAATAAATAATTTTGTTTATGGAATATTGTCAATATTTCTCCAACAATATCACTCAATTATTAAAGTAATTCCTACTGCGAATTTTAAATTTATAATTCTAACTACAATTATAATTTTAATGGCTTTTGTTTTAACCTCAGCATACAAAGGGAAAATATTTTTACTCATTGTTTTTGATCCTCCGCCCAAAATGATTCAAACTTTCGAAGAATTGGCAAATTTGAATAAAAATAATTTAGTTTTAACTTTTTCACGAGCATTTAAATCAGAGGAGCAATTAAAAGAAGAAAGTTCCGGAGAATCTAATAAAAGTAGTGAGACGTATAAAAATTATAAATTAACTTCTGCTTTTTTAAATTCCTTGTTAAATGAAGATAAAAATCCAATTCAAAATAAAATGTATAATAAATTTAAAGAACGAATTAAACTTCATTATAGTCACAATTTTAGAAAATATGAAATAATTACTGATAAAGGTCTTTTTTACATGCCAAATAAATTTTATCTTGTGGATGAGCAGCACATAATTTCTGCAGTTGAAAGGATAAATAACTTTGAACATCCTGAAGCATTTTACATAAAAAAACCAACAGATTTTGAAACGAAATATATGATGAAATACCATGTCGTGTTTGAATTCAATTCCCAAATTGTTCCAGAAATGGAAATTATTCTTAATCGGATCAAAGAATCCGGAATTTATGAAATGTGGAAACAAGGATATGAAAGATATGTTCCCACTAATAATTTCAATCCACATTTCAATCCGACATTAAGCTTCGAAATTTATAAGAAATTCCTCAAATATAACCGAGAATATTATAATCAAATAAATACATTTAGAAGTTTGAATAAACCCAAATCAACTTATGGTCCAAAACAACTAGCATTAAGGAAAATTCTGCCCTTCTTAATTGTTCATTTTAAATTACTAATGATATCTATCGCAATATTGTATATGGAGATCTTCATTTTAAATTATTTTTACAAATTCCTTGCTATTTTTAATAAAATGTAGAAAACGAGAACTTTAGTCCAATTGTTTGAATTAACTTATTTTATGTCAAATATTTTGAATAGATAAAAATCGATTTTGTTTATTTTGTATATAATTTGCTCATTTTTAAAGCTACCAAATTTAACATTGCATTTCCCTATGAACAAGATATGAATCATCTGTACATATCTAACCATAAGTATAAATAATTAGGAATATAGTAGCTAGATAGAACTACGATTAGCATGCATTTCAAATAATGAAATACCTACTAATGGTTAGTAAAATTCTCGAAAAGCAAATCGTAGTAAAAATAGTATAAAAAATAAGAGTTTCTCAATGAATATTTTAAGAGGACATTGCGACATGTAAGGGTTATAGGAATTTAATGTGAGAGTCTCTTGGGTTGTGAGAAAAGTGAGGAGCTGAAGTGTGGCGACGGAGAACTCGGATATGAATGAGAAGTCATTGATGACACGACCAGAGATTTTTATTCATCTCGTCCCATGGCAAATGTCTTTATAAACTCTCCATTACCATTAAGAACAACTATACCTTTAACAATATGCATTTAACTTTAACAGCCTTTAACTTTATACGTTTAATATATACACCTTTAACAATATATTTTTAACTTTAATATACCTTTAACTATGTATTATTATAACTTTCCTCGTCACGCTTATAACTTGCTCATTGTATACTGACCAACTTATTCTCTCAATTATATCTAATACCAGTTGCAACTTAAATGGCACTGCCATATTGTCTAGTTCAACTATATCTATAATTGTATCTAGTTAACTTTAAGTTTAAAATATATAAAAATTGAGATTACAGTTCATCATAACCCATTGTGTTTGTAAATGATACAGGAATATTATTACTTTCCATAAAATATCAACTAAATACTCCAAGTATGAAGAGTATGAAAAGTTGTAGCTTAAGAAGAGTCTTGAGATGTAAATGGATATGGAGATCTCGAGCTTCATCTTGGGTTCATCTTGGATTCATCAGCGGAGGAAAGCGAGGAAAAACTCATTTCATGAGAGAACAGCCAAATTACAGATTTCTTGTTCCTTCTATTTAATGTTAGTTATAGTTACTTTGCTGCTTCGTGCTATGGCTGCTATCTCAGTCAGTTTCTCAGGTTTATCACTTGATAAGAATAGAATAAGAATGATTAATAAAAGGAACGTTGTTATATGGGAAGTTTAGCCCAGTTTGGGAAACCTCAAACCTTCTTTAAGTTCTAAAAGAAAATTCCTCGCTTCCACTGTCTATGCTATTTATTTCTTTGTGAGTTGAGAAAGTGACACTTGAAGATTCGCCAGTACACTAGCGGAACTCAATGGGAGATTTACATTTGCTTGGGCTATATTATAAGAAATATTTTTTATAGCTTTTAGCCTCTTTTTCATGTATTTGTAATTGTTAAATAATAGAGTGCTAAAGTGTTATTGATTATCGACAAGTATCGTTTTAATATTTAATTAAGCAATAATGTTTTCTCATTTCCACTTATTGACATTTTTACTTGTTGGTTTTGTAATGAATTTAGGGCATTGTGCTAAAATCCTGGTTTTACATCCTTTACATGGGGGATCTCACAAAGTAGAGAAAATTGCCTAGTATTGCAATTAATTGAAATTGCATATAATTTAATATGCTTATTAATTATTAATTTCAATATATACAGTTCAATTATTAAATTACAATATGATTTTTAAGGTTCAACTTGGGATTTTGTCTGAAGCTCTTGTCTCTCGCGGGCATTCGATCACCACAGTGAGTTTCTTAAACGTCGGGGATCAAAAGCCTCGTTCGGCGTCCAATGTCACGAACATCAATTTATCCGTGAACAACCAGGACGGTCGCTATCCTTACATTGAAATCGGCCCAGAGGCCAAATTCCGATTTCCCATTGAACTCTTTTGGGTTGATGGGGATTCCCCGCACTCCTTCCCGCTAAATGCTTTCAAAATGGCCGAGGCGCATTGTCGCGCCCTTTTGGGCAACAAGGAATTGATCACAATGCTAAAAAAGGCGAAGTTCGAGGCGGCAATTGTGGATTTGATTAGTAACGAGTGCGGATTGGCTTTGTTAAATGTCTTGGGGATCCAACGGGTTGTAGCCTACTGGGCTTTGTTCCCGGTGGGAGGAGAAATGGAATTTTTCCCGGGTTTTTCTCCGCCATCCTTCGTCCCGTCTTTTCTGTCCAAGACGACGGAAGTCATGGGGTTTTGGGGGAGGTTGAAAAATGTGTATTTGAAAATTGCTGGGCGTTTGGTCGTAGAAGTTCACATTCATTTGGCTCATTCCTTCATTCAAGAGTATTTCCCTGGGGCGCCACATCCTAAAGAATTGATTGCAAATATTGACGGCGTTTTGGTCAATTCGGATTATGCTTTGGATTATCCAAAATTCCTCCCGCCGAATTTCATTAATGTGGGAGCAATGCAATGCAGAATTCCTAAGGACCTTCCTAAAGTAAATTTCAATGCATTTTTCAATTAAAAAAATAAGTTTTTTATTGCAAGCAATTTTAATTATTTTAATTGTAGCTATTTTAACTATGGTTAATGTGACATAAACGCAATAGTAACATTAATTGTGTTTACTGCAATTTGAGTTATTTTAATTATAATTAGTTAATTCTTAAATAATTTAACTTTCATTTACTTTGCACTATAGGATTTAAAGGAATTTATAGATGAATCCAAAGACATTGTAATTTTCTCAATGGGAGCTTCGCTAGACGCAGCCCAGGATTTAATCCCAAGATTACTCAAAGCGTTTAAAAACGTCAACGCGAGTTTTATCATGAAGGGGAAATACGAAGGGCAAACGCCATCAAATGTTCTCATTAAACCTTGGATTCCTCAACAGGATCTTTTAGGTAAAACCAGTAAAACTCTAAAAATATTATTTTAATCTTAATAAAATTAAAGATTTATTAATTAGATTTAATTAAATATCCCTATATAAATCTTCTATTAATCATTATCACCTTGAAACATTGAATGAACTTTAAATTATTATTTAATTATTTGTTTAATTAAATTTTAATTAAAATATTTGAATGGTTGAAAGGTCATAGGAAAACACGCGGATTTTTCACACATTGTGGATTACACGGTGTGATGGAATCAATTTGGCATGGAATTCCAATCATCGGCATGCCGATTTTCGGGGATCAGTTCGACGTCCTGGCGCGGGTTTTAGATAGACGAATCGGAGTGTCCGTCGGGAAAGACGCGGGTTGGGAGGAAATTCAAAATGCTGTTCTCACTGTGTTGAACAACGAGGAGTTTAAAGAGGAGAGTTGGAAACTCCGGCGGATTCTGCGAGACCACCCACAACATCCGATCATCAGAGCAACAAACTTCATTGAATACGTCTTGAGACACAACGGAGCAAATCACTTGAAGAGCCATGCAAGAAATATGTCTGGAATTCAAGTAAGTTAATAAACCTTGAATTTAGTTAACTACAAATAACTAATTAATCAACTATTTGCTATCAAATGCTTTAATTAACTTTTAACTTTGTTTATTTTCTACAGCTTTACTGTCTCGACTTGATTGCATTTGCGACCGTGATATTAATTGTATTTATTTTCATCGCAATTAAAATATTGTCTTTAATTTCTTCAAAGTTTGAACGAAGAAAACATTGTAAAATGGATTAAGATATTGTTTTAATAAAAATCACCCAGGATTAAATAAATAAACATAAGTAATTCTTAATAAAAAAAACCGTTTATTTCACTTCTTTTCATCACCAAGCTAAATCGTTAATAAACATTATAAAACAATTATAAACTGTTAAAATATAAACTTTGAATTTTTGCAATAAATGAAAAGCCTATGAAATGGCGTCTTTCTTCAGAGCATCCTGTTCCGTCTACTGGCTTTCATTCGTATGTAATTCATTCGCTAAATTGTTATAACTTATTTAATATAAAAAAACTTCCAAGTTGTTAGTTTCTTGTTAGCTCAATCCAGAGCCCTAACTATATTAGAAACACGTTTTTATAATAATAAGAAATAAAATATTTAATTTATGTGGATTATATGGATTAATAATTAATGAAATAATTGTATTGAATAAAAAAAACTTAATGATAATTAATAAGTAATATGTTTGTACAAAAAGGTCATTGCAGCCTCGTTTCTCCTCACTTTGAGCTACATTAGGCAAAGTTACACGATTCGGACGCGCGGCTTGGATGAGAAAGAAATGATTGCAATTTCAAGCTTGGCCTTCGTCATGGCCTTTTCAATCCTTGGCTGCTTTTGTGTCAAATGTGATTTCTTCCACATTCTCGCCATTGCTTTTGTAAATCATTTTAATGCATTGCACTTATAATTAAATACTTAAAGCTAGCATAGCATAACTATATAAGGATAGTATGCTTGAAAACTAACATAATTGGAACAATGCATACTTTCAACGTGTCAACTTCTTAATGTCTTAATGTCAATTAAGGTTAATTAATGGTAATTGGCAATGACTCAGTTATAGTTTAGAAATATTGTTGTGTATTGTATTGTGTGTATTGGGAAATTAGATTAAAATTTGTTGAATTAAAAAATTAATTTTCCTTCTTGGCAGTTTGTGATTCCTCTTTTGATTCTTATTGGGTTGAGTCTTTTCCATCTCGTTCCAAATTTCAAAGGGATTGAAGGGCAAGAAGATGCAGCGGATTTGGCAATGACTTTATATAAGGAAAAAGGAAAGCCGCCGAAATGGCTCACATTGACAGAAGTTGATTTCGTAAGATTTTGGCAAAATGAATCTAAATTTCTCTTAACTCTTAAATTATCAATTAGTAAATTTATTTACATTAAACAGAAATGCTGCGGGATTAACAATTTCTCAGATTACAGAAGCATTTTTAAGGAAATGTATTTTTCTAAAGCTGATGTGCCCAAATCCTGCTGTAAAATTGGATCAAAAGGTTGTTCTGCTCCAATTTTCGATGATTTGACAAATCTCACTAATTTTGACTATAACAAAACTGCCAAAAGGATTTATACAACAGTAATTAATATTTAAATATAAAAATAATATTACTTATAAAATAGATATTTATTTTTGCTATATACATAGATGTATTCTTAAACAGTTATGTATAAACTATATAATACATACATAAATACTCTTATAGGATAGTAAATAAAAAGGTGGCCAATTGGCTGATATATTAATTGGTTTAATTATAATTATAATTAAACATTAATGAATTTATTCAAATTGATTGATTGATTAATTAATGAATTGACAATTAACTTCAGGGATGTTATGTTCATTTGCTTAAAATCCATGCAAATTCCGTGAAAGCCACCTTCGCAAGTTTCAAAGTTTTGATCGTCCTGGGTATTTTGATGATTGGCGTGCTGATCAAAAACTGTTTCTCTGCCCGGATGGCCGACCATTACGCGGAACACGACCTTTCCAAACATTCCCTCGACATGCTTCCCTACGTCAAGAAACTCCCGAACGTCCCCAACGTGGAATTTGACGAATTCGTGAACAATTTACCTGATGATCTCAAAGGGACGATCACGATGTCCAAGTCGAACACTTCGATCAGGAGCGACGAATCAAAAAAGGATCAACACAGCCGACACAGCGGCCTCGACGAGAGCTTCCAATCAACGCCAAAGCAAGTCTCATATCATACTTCGCAAACTCATTCAAAGGGTGCTATCGAAGACGCCGAAGATTAAAATTACTATTCTTTTGTGTTGTTCAAAAAACAAAAAAATTGCAAATTAATAAATATATCATTTAATCAACAGATTGATTTTCAAAAATATTTCAATTTACAATTAAATTATTAGTTAAATCTTAATTAAACCATTTGTAAAATAAATAATCTGATTAATCACAATAAACACTTCATAACACTTCTTTCTTATATTCTTCACTCTACAAATTACAATCACAAATAATGATACAATGATATAACTAATAAAAATTCAATTATCAGAATTTACCATACCTGTAATTAGGAATTTAAGCGTTATTTAAATATAAATTACTATAAATAATTTAATTTTAAGTGATAAACCTTCAACTTTTTAATCATTTTTGGCTATTCACCCAATTTAATAAAGAATTTCCGTATTTGAGCTGTTGAGCTCCTGGCCAACTGAAAGGCTGAAGGCGAAATAAATAGAGCAAATGTGAATAAATTGTCTCGTAAATGTCTGTTTTTTTAATTCATTCATGTCCTTTATGCAATGACATGTGAAGAGTTGATTCAATGACATTCGAGGAAAGGAGATTATTTTCATCCCCCTAACGTCACCCACTAACCATAATTGAACTAAATGGGAATTATCAGTTAAAATATGAGTTATAATGTAAGGTTTTTATCAAATAATCGTTTGCGATTTATTTTCTCACCTTTCCTTTGCTCACAGCGAGATAATGCTAAAAGGCGAGATTGTTCTTATCAACTTTTATCAATTTGGCTCATTCACAACGTTCGAACATCTATTTTATTACTCATTTCATTGCACAATTTACTAATTGTAAAATCCTTTCAATCAAGGCCATTTCCATCTGTATTACAAGTAAATTAACAAAACAAATTAGACAGTAGAGTGTAAATAGATTAAGCAATATGAAGATCCGTCTTTTCATTTTGTTCCTGGCGATCTCAAGTAAGATTTGTCGTTCCATTTTGGGGAAATTATATCATCAAATTGAACCGAAACGGGTTGATTATAAAATATTCAATTGTAATTAATTTTCATACTAGTTAACCGAGATATTTCAAAGATTAAAACATTTATTGATAAAATTCAATTAGAAACATGGTTTTGATGAAATATTTAACGCCTCAAAGCTTCTTTAAAGCCTCATTTTCTAGTTTAAATTTTTCAACTTTTAATACTTTTAATTGTTAAATACACCCTTAATTATAAATTTTTTATATTATGATTTATCAAAAACTTTTAGGAGGATTCAACTTAACTTTTAAACTAACACCTTTAAAGTCAATTAAAAGGAATATTTATCGTATATTTATTACATTATTACCCACTTACTTAATTAAACTAAATTGATTAATCAATTATTAATAAAACTGCAGGAAATGTCCAGTCTGATGAAACAGCCAACGACGACTCGGAAACGAAAGAAACACAGAATTCATCGTCAACCTTTAAACCAAGAAAAGCTGAAACAACTACAACAAAACCTGAAAGCACACATACTATTTCACCAGAAACTTCAACAACTGTATTGAACGAAACAACGCCTTCGATTTCATCAACCGACACGACGTCTACAAAAGAGGAAGAGACAACTCTGAAGGAGGAAAGTGAATCCACGACGATTTCAACTAGTCCGTCAATTGATACAATTCAATCAAGTGAAACAACAAATCTATCAAGTGGAACAACAAATTCATCAAGTGAAACAACAAATCCATCAAGTCATACAACAATTCCGCCAATTTATACAATTTCGTCGGGAGAAACGACTGTGAAGGAGGAAAATCCTACGACGTCTTTGAGCACAACGACATCAAGTCCGACGAATTTACCTGACACGACGACGACCAAGATGCCAAACACGACCCAACCGCCCAAATATCCAGACGAGGATTCTGAAGATAAAAAATCCAAAGGACCAACTTGGGCTTACGTCACTATGTCTCTTTTGCTCTCATTCGCTCTCATTTTCACGGGTCTTTTCTTCATTAGGAAATATTGTCTCAAGTAATTTAATTATCAACTTACAATTAAAATACAATTTAACAATAAACTTTTAATAATAATAATTTAACATTGAATTAATGTTACTTATCAAATTGTAATTTTTAATGTTTTTGTTCAATGATCTTTTTCTTAGGAGAAGAAGGGAAGATCAATTGAGACTTTTAAAAGTACAAGAAGGATTTTTCATGGGAGCTTCAAGATACCACGATGACGACGTCAACTTATAAATAAACATTTTTAACTTTTAACTAAAATTATTAAAAATTATCGTTAATTTATATGTCGCATTAAATCACTTATATTTAAATATGAATAAGTATTACCTAAACCACAAGTTCAACCAAATTAACTGTGTGTTCATGTTTTGTTAAATTTTATTAATTTAACAATTATACTATAATTGAATATTAAAGAATGAATTGAATTATATTATTAATGTGACAAGTATTTAAATGCCATTTAATGTTAATCTTTATCGCGCAATTTTGTTTTAACTGACAATGTTTCTTATTTATTGTACTTTAAATATTACATGGGGTACCTAATAATACAGGCGCCGAATTGTAATAAAATTTCTTTTTTATACCAAATGAAAATCGAAAATTTTAGTCTTATCCTTTTTTAATCATTTTATCTATTTTTGTGCATTCATAAAAGTCAAATCAAATAATATTTTATAGAATTAATATGAAAATATCAAGAATAGTTTTATAGATTTCAATTTCTACATCTTTCTTATATTGTCTTTCAAGGTAAAGGTATTCAAAGAATTTGAAAATACAAAATATATCTTGAAATATGCAATCATTCAATCATTACGAGAATTTGCCAATGAAGAATCAATGTCAAAACACACATAAAAATATTTGTCATTCATGTTCAAAGCTCAAGAAAATTATATTAGGTATGAATAATTAAAAATGAATAATGAAAGGCAGAAATAAGGAATTTGAAGAATGAGAAATGTTTCAATGAAATCAAATGGGATGATCAGGATTTCCGGACGTTCCAATCTTATGAATGAAACGGTATGAATTCAATTCCTCTTGAACATTCAAAGGATTGCAAATTTGCAAAATGTTCAATGAAAACTTAAAATATTCTCTTTACCAATAGTGTCATCAAATGAGAATAAACTAACATTAAAATACACCAAAAGATTCATTTTTGGAGCATTTGAAATAACTCGAGTTTCCTCACGGTCAAGAATGAACAAAAGATGTTTTTGATTTTCAATTGCACAGAAACTCCCACAGCGTCCAATTACTTTATCATCTCCTCTTTAATTCATTTAAATATAATTTATTTATATATTCAAAATGTTTAATACTTAAGTGCTAAATATAAAAATCTTAATTTATTCCATTTTATTAAAAATTTATTCAAAGTTCATCAAAAATGAATCAATTGAAGAAAACACTTTTTCTCATTTTCATCTTCTCAATTGCCACTTTAAAGGTTTGTAAAAATATAATTAAATAATTAATTAATAAGGTCGTTCAAATAAATATAACAATATTTAATTATCAATATTTGAGTTAAAATAAGAAGTTTTGTGATTGTCCTTTCTGCATATTAGTTTGTCACAATTATAGAAATATCCCTTATAATTATTGTTTTATTAAACGCCAAATTGGATTTTCCAAGCAGATAGGCCAAGTGGAATGTTACGTGGATGAGAAAAGCGGAGGTGATGAGTATGACATATATGCTGACTATGCTGAAGGATACGTGGAATCTCCCCAAGACCAAAACCAACAAGAACCCCAAAATCAAAATTCTCCATCTGCTTATCCAGAATATCCAGCAGACCCGGATAATTCTGACGCAGAATACGAAGATCAACCAAGCGAACAAATTGATCAACAAGTTGAGAACAAATACGAAGCTGAGTATGAGAAAGGAGACGACAGAATACAAGATCAAAATGAAGAGGAGTACGCTTATGAAGATGAAAATGGAAATTATGAGGACAAAACTACAAATACCCAAAATTACCAATATCAATACGCTCAAAACGAATCTCCATCTCAAGATTCCCAGTACACAAATTCAGAGAATTCGCAAAATGACAATACTCAAGACCTGCCATATGATGATTCACATTATGTAGATGAAGAATATGAAGAATCTCCTTATGAAGACTCGCTATATGATGAGGCCCAATATAAGGATTCACAAAATTTCC
>VJMY01001158.1:0-18190 GCA_009869795.1 Neelides sp. FZ-2019 | reverse complement strand
TGGGATTCGGTTGCAAGTCAATGGAAGGAATGATTCAAGATGAAGTCACTCAATTCCTTGAAGATTTGAAAAACGAAAACGGAAATGGGATTTCAACGAGAAATCGATTTAATGCGTCTATTGTCAATGCATTGTGGCAAATCTTGTCTGGAGAGAAATTCGATAGAAATGATCACACTTTGAAAGAAATAATTGCGACCATCACGCAGTTAATAAATATTAACCTTAAATACTTTTAAAAATATTTATATTTAATGCCTCTATATAAAGATTATTATGAAATTATTAATGGCCAATTTATAAATTATTATCATATTTAATCTTAAAAGGACATTAGAAGATAACAATTCCTTAGCCGCAGTGTCAATGTTCATTCCATGGCTGGGAAAATATTTTCCCAATATCAGCGGATATAACAAGATGATGAATCCGTTTAAGAAAGTCGTTGAATTCATTGGGTCATTTACTGAAGAACATCAAAGAACTCACATCCCAGGAAGTCCAAGAGATTTCATCGACGTTTATTTGGATGAAATGCACAATACTCAAAATCCCTCATCAAGCTTTCATATAGGAAATGGCGCAGGTTTTTAATTAATCATATTGTTTTCAAATTAAAAGCCTGTGATCACTAATCACTGTGATCAGATCATGTATCAATAAGTGAATTACATATAATGAATTTGAATTAGTAAAGGAATTTAAATAGTTTATATCAATTATTAATAATCTATTTAGTGTCTCCTCTTTTTTAGCTCACCAGCTTCAATTCTTGATCATTGATCTTTTTATTGCGGGAGCGGAAACGACGAGCACAACTTTGACATGGGCATGTCTCATGTTAGCTCTCAAAGAAGACATACAAAAGAAGATTCAAAACGAGATTCAAAACATCGTTGGAGATTCTCGTCTTCCTTCCTTGTCCGATCGCTCTCAAATGTCGTACACAGAGGCTTTCCTTCAAGAAACTCTAAGATTTTCTGCTATTATTCCATTCGGTGTTTTTCACAATACGAGTAAACCAACCAAACTGGAAGGATTTGATATTCCTAGAGACACAATGGCCGTGACCAACTTATACGCAGCTCTTCACGATAAAGAGATTTGGGGAGACCCGGAGGAAATTCGACCTGAGAGATTCCTTTCTAGAGATAAAAAAACTCTGGTTCGCCACGATGCTCTTTTGGCTTTTTCTGCAGGAAAGCGAGTTTGCCCAGGGGAAAGTTTAGCAAGAGATGAATTATTTTTATTCTTAACTGGAATTCTTCAAAGTTTCAATATTCAAACAGATCCAAATAGTCCAGAACCAACTTTGGATAAAATTATTAGTTCAGTTCTTTTGCCAAAACCACACAAATTGGTTTTTAAACTTCGCAATTAATTGTTATGGACTATTCAACTGTATCTGTATAAAGATAAAACTGACCTAAAATCTATAAGTATTAGGTACTTACATATATAATAACTATTGTTAGTTACCTAAAAATCTAATGGATAATCTTGCTTTTAAAAGTCAATTAAATCAATGCACTAATGCAAAAGCCCTCATCAACTATTATTACTTGAACTGCATTTAATGTTAGAATATAGCCTCATAGATCTCAGGCAATATTAATATTTGAGAAATCCGAGGAGTCAATAGTCTTAATTTTAAAATGATTAAAAATACAATTTAAAATCCCAACTGTATGATTGTGTATATAAATGCAAAAAACAAAACCCACAAAGCCTAAAAATCAACCAACACTTGATGCTCACTGCTTACAATATAGCGAATCTTTCTCCAAATCCATACAAAATTAAATATATTTAAAATAAATTAAATTAAAATTACATAATATATGATAATAATTATAACCATATAAATAATACGATTACAAATAATATGAAATTTTATCTTTAATTCAAATAATTTCTTTCATTTCCATTCGTGTGTTGCAATAAAACGAGAAAATATTGACTTATTAAATTGAATACTAATGAATTCATAAACAATATGAGATAAATGCCAATAAAAATAATTTGATAAAATTTCTTACTAAGAATTTTGAATTTTCTTGAGAAGCAATTGAATCCTCCCTTTCATTAAAGGTTGCCCCTTTGATGTCTTCTGATTCAAAATTTTCATTTTTTCAGCTCTGTCCTGTTTCCTCTTTTCGACTTTCCTTAATCTCTCAGCTTCTGCTTGATTCCTTTCTGCATCTTTTCCTCTTTTCTCTTCTTGTGACAATTCATATTTGCTTTTTCTATATCTTTTTTGTTTATTTTGATTAAACGCCGTTTCAGCATTGTCGTTTTTAATCGTCTCTTTGGAATGTGGGTCTTTAAACTTCTTTTTGTATTGCATTACGATATATTTCTCTCGTTTGTTCACAAAAGGAGGACCTGACTTGCCATTTGAAGTGTTCGACTTTGGATTCGCTCTGCTTTGTGATTTAACTCGATTTTGCATCCAATTCTTGTTTTCTGGTTGTTGAGCAATGACATCTTTAAAATATTTGCTTCTCTTTTCAGCATGAGTCCACTTCTTCTTCGGTGGTTTTCCCTTTTCCTTGTTTTCCTAATGAAATGAACAAATATTCAGTTAAAATTTTATTTCATATAAGCATAATAATGCAAAGTGAGAAAGCTGTTACAAAGTGAGAGAATAAGTCAAGAATAGGCCCGACGGAATTAAATAAAATTTAAATTTAAACCTAACCTAAACTAATCTAGCCTAATAGAAACAAAAAGTTGGTAAACAATAAAAGAATTTGTGAAAATTCAAATTAAGATTATTAATTTAAAATACCTCAAAGGTAGATTACAATTTTTATTTTTAACTAACCATGTTCGTTCTTGGAATATCAAATAAGAAGACAAAGTTATTTCTGAAAGACGGAAGATCTTCTAAAAGCTAATTGTTGTTAATATTTAAATGGATTAATCTAACTTAAAGCTATAATATATATATAATGATGAAATTACATTTAAAAGTAAGGATTCTGAACAATTTAACATTTACAAAATTCACAACTTTCAGTAATAAAATGAATTGAGATTTGAGGAATTAAGACGAAAAAGCATATTCACAAACTTGCCTCTTGGAAATGAAATGTTTTAGGCTTTGGAAATCTTTCATTAGATCGGGGCAGAGTGTGATTTTACCCTATAGTATTTTAATTGTGATTTTTAACTTTTTGTAGATCTATACTAAATGAATTCTTTTTGTAGGTAGTAAATATAAAAATTAAGTATTTAAACGCTATCGCATTGTAGATATGTATATTTTATAAGATTTGTGAAGTGAGATATCATAAATCATAAAAAATGTATCTCCTATGTTAACATTTTGGGCATCCAATAATACCAATAGTATATTACGTGTTCTCCGTGACTAAGTTAGGCGCTGTACACAAATGACATCTTCACGTTTTGACCGATTTCGACCCCCTACCTACCCTCAAATCATCCTTTATATTTATACTATTGAGTGATAAAGCTAATATTTGTTCGTGGAATACTTTAGCTAAATCACTTCTAATAGAGTTTGTAAAATTAATTAATTCTGTCTATGATGAAAATTCATATGTTTATAATATACATTCGTTAATACATCTTTCAGAAGATGCATTAAACTTTGGCTCATTGGATAATTGTTCTTCGTTTCCTTTTGAAAACTATATACAAGTCCTTAAAAGATATTTAAAATGTAAATACAAACCTTTACAACAAATAGTAAAGCTAGTGAACAAAATAAAATTGATTTATTTCCTAATTTTAACGATTGTAACATTACCATTGATTGCAAATTAAATTTGAGTGTTTTAAAAAATAATAACTGCTATTTAACAATGTCGGACCACAGTACCTTCCTTGGCTTGACAAAAATCACATTCTAGAAACATACATTAAACTTATATGACCTAAAACTTATATGACTTATGAAATGTTTTTGTGTAATATTGATTTTTTGAGCAATTCAATCTCATTTTTTTAATTGATTAGATGGGTACACTTTCATTTATTTCATAATTATTTACTAATATTCTGATAATTTCAATATTTTATGCTTTTAACAATTATTAATTGCCTACAAATCTTATCACTAGATTTCAAGTATCTTTAGATAAAGCGAATTACTACCTATAAATGATCGATTTGAAACTATGAATAAAAAAATTTACAATTTAGATTTATTGATACATTATTTTTTATTCGAGTCTTAAGTTGGAAATTTTCAAATGTTTAAATTTTTAATTTTTTCAATATTTTTGGGTGTGACGCTAGTCAATACTCTTAACATCAAATCAAGTAATTTCACAATTTTTTTTATAAATATTATATGAAAATTAATATGAAAATATTATTTTAGATTGTTAATTTAAAGGGAGGTACGCTTATATATAAGCCCTTTAAATTAACAGCTTATATATAAGCGTACCTCCCTTTAAATAGAAAAGTTCCTCCAAAAGCAACGAAATCAAATCCAAACTATTATTTTACCTCCATTATATTAAAGTTCCTCCTCAAATGCATAAGTTAAATCCTTTATATTTATAAAATTAAAATCTAAATATTAAACATTATCTTATTCCATTTATAAATAGAAATTCCGACAGTTGTAAAATTGAGAAACAATGTGGCGAACAAAGAACGAATCGTCGGTGGAGAAGTCGTGACTCCAGGTGAATTCCCCTATGTGATCAGTATGCATTGGGATGGAGATCACATTTGCGGAGGATCCATTTTGAATCAAGATGTCATCATGAGCGCCGCGCATTGTTCAGATGGATGGGAACGAGACTACACAATCGTTGCTGGCGAGTGGAGTCAACAAGCTAATGATGGAACTGAACAAAGGAGAAACGTCTCACGAATTGTCATGCACGAAGACTATGATGATTATACCTTGGAAGCAGATATGGCTCTCATGTGGCTTGATTCCCCTTTGATTTTCAATAACTTTGTTAAACCAGTTGTAATCCCAAAACAAGGAATGGATTCTGAAGGTATTTAATTAATGATATTTTTAAAGAATTTAAATATATTGAAATACTAAGAAAAAAAATTATTATTATTATTATTTGATTAGCAAACATTATGTTATACATATTTATTTATGTGTATTTATTATTCAAGGATCTGCGGTTGTGAGCGGATGGGGTTATACGAGAGAAGGAGGAAGCGTCATTTCAGACAAATTGCAAAAAGTCTCTTTAGACATCATAAACAACGAAGAATGCAAAAAGAAAGTGCCAAACGGAGATGAGGATGTTTTGAACCAAATGATCTGCGCTTATAAGGAAGAAGGAGGCAAAGACTCTTGTCAAGGTGACTCAGGAGGAGTTCTGGGAGCTTCGAACATGAATAGGGACTATCAAGCTGGAATTGTTTCATGGGGATATGGTTGCGCCAGACCAAGTAATTTTAACAATCATTTTTCTATTTGTTTGACATAATATACATGGAAAGTAAATTAATTTGAGCTTTCGTTATAGATATGCCTGGAATGTACACTAGAGTTTCATATTACGTAGACTGGCTCAAGAGTCACACATCCATTAATGAATTAGAATAAATTCTTAACTGTTCAATAATAATTAATTTGTTAATTTATAATGAGTACCTAATTTCAATATTTAAAAAAAATACTTAAAATTTTTCTTATTTCCACTTTCTCTCCGTTACCTATTCATATCGTCATATTTGTGTTGATCATCATTATTAGTGAATTGAGGATAAATAAATTCTAAATAGAAAAATAAATAAAATAAATTGTGATATTTATAATTCACCAATTTACCTCGAATAATAAAAAAATTCGATTTAAATTATTCGTATATTAATTTATTCATTCATTTAGATAATTACATCCTGTTATAGAGCAATAAAATACCTTCTTAATTAATTGCAATTCAGTAAAATAACTAGAAATGACTAAACATGTTATAATTTCCAGGAGTTCTTGGGTGCTAATTAATCGTTCATTAATGTGACAACGACATGAAATGCTTGCAGGAGTTTTTTTAAATTAGGATATCTTACTGATCATATTAAATTTCACCTATTTTTGATAATACTTTAAAAAATTAAGAAAAAATATCTTATATAATTCTGAAATTTTTGTTAACCTCAATTAGTAATTAAGACTATTTAATTTTTAAAGCTTTCGAAATATAAAACTATTTACCCATATAAAAACATACAAAACTATTTAAAATATGGGATTAAAAAATTTTAAATTTTCCTCATGGCTTGGGTATCTCACCGGCGTCTTTTATGTTTCTAAACCCTTTGGCGAACTTACTTTTGTTACTAATTTCCATCTATACAATTTCTATGCTCTTGCTCTTCCCGTTTTAATTTATGGAACATGGTGTGATTCTCATTTAAAACTACAAAATATTTTCAAAGGAACCTCCCTCACCACTCAAATTCTGGGCCAAATGATCACAATTGGAACTTTCGTCATTGATATTTATTTTCGACTCTCCTTTTTTCTTCAAAGAAAGAAAATTGTCAAATTACTCCGCGCTCTTCATTCAATTGAAATAAATGATGAAATGAAAAAAGAAACCCAAAAATTGTGGATTTTCTTTAATTTATTCTTTTATTTTACTTCTGTTTGTCGATTGACCTCTGCCATTTTGGCCACGATTTGGTATTCAAAAACAATTCCTGAAAGTGAATATTTGTATGTAGTTCCCCCATGGTATTTCATCTTCTTTTTCTTTTTTGGTCTTTTCCCGGTGGTCGGAGCGGGGCAATTTGCACTTGGCGTCATTATCTTAACTACATTTTACCTCATTTGGATTTGGAAGCAATTTTGCACTGCTGCAAACAAAGTAATTCAATTTAGTAAAAGTGATACAGTGTTTTTAGTTATGAAAAATTTTGAGGAAATCATTGGGTCGGAGGGAAGTCAAAAAAAGAACTTTTTCAGAATTGAATCAGAGGAAGACAAAAGCCAAAAAGAGAAAAATGAGAATTTGAATAATGTGGAAGTTTTAACTGAGAAATTTCAATTTGTCCAAGAGATTTTTGAATTGTATGATCAAGCAGTTGGGCCAATTTTGTTCGGAATGACCTTAAGAACGGTTTTTATTCTCATACACACTGCCAATGTCATTGTTTTGGATACTTTCAAAGAACTTAATATTGAGCATAGAGGAAACATCATTGGGTTTGTAATTGAAATTTCACATCTTTTGTTACTCCAGCTTGGCTATACTATTCATAAAGACGTAATATATTTATTTAATTACAATTTTACATTAATAATAAATATATATATAAATGACCAAAATAGTTTAATATTAAAAAATTGTCTTAATGTTAGAGGTACCTAACCTAGAAATATGTCAACTTTAATGTAGATTGATAAAAAGAAAGGGGAATTATTCATGAAAATTTTTTCAATGTCGAATAAATGTGTCGCCAAGAAGGATCTCGTAAATTTAATGTTGATTGTCAATACTTGGAAATGGAAAATGTCTGGATGGGGTTTCTTTATTTTTGACAGACCATTGATGGCTGGTGTAAGAATGTATTTAAATTGTATAATTGAAGCACTAATATTTACAGATTAAATTATATTGTAAAATGTTATGAAATAGAATGTACATAATACTATTTGGTATATTCCATAATAATAACTAGATAGTAAACCTCATATGAATAGTAATAGGAATAAAAAATATTAAATATTTTATTAATATAATAAAATATTTTAAAATAATTGTTTTATTTTTAATATTACAGATAATGGCGACTATGATGTCTTATGTTGTCATTTTATTTCAACTAAACGTTTCCGAAAAGGCTAAAACAGCAATTTTATCATCATCCTAAAATTACTTGAATAAAATAAATAAAGATTAAACAATTCTGACAGTTCAATCACTGCATGTGTATTAATTATTGAATAAATTCATTATATCTCAGTCCTTTAATTTTTATCCATTTTTTAACTTGTAATCAGTAATTTTCTTTATCAATTTACCAAATTATACAAATAACATTCATATAAATACTTTTATTTATTACGATATAACCTAACAATAAATATTAATCTAACCTATGTATCTTTAAGCTACAATTACTACATATATAAACGTACTGAAAAATAGGAATGTATATTTATGGCAAAAGTATTTTTGCCTAATTGATAAATACATGAAGATTTAATTTAATTACAAGTTAACAAATGGGTTTTGAAACGTTGTCAATAAAAAGCCCTTTGAAATTTCCAGGTGGATCGTAATTGGCAACCACGTAAGTTCCCGTCGCTCCTTTTGCCATTGCTACTCCCAATTTCTTACTTCCCTTCCAAATGACTTGGGTAAAATGACCCGTCCCGGATTTGAAGTCAATATTGTTCCAATCAAACTGTTGAATCTCGTCATACCAGTACTGGACGGGCTCGTCGCCGTTCTTTACTTCACCGCTACACCAAAACACATTTTCTCCAAGTCCAGTATCACTATGACTCAATGAACCCTTTTCGGCAAGCTTGTTAGCCCATTCTTGGGCAACTTTACACAACTAAAGATTAAAATAAAGAATTAGGTTGGTTATAAAGTAGTTAGTTTAATTGTTTGAAAAATCTTTTAAAATTCTAGTTACATCTTTGTCCAACTCCAACTTTGGATGTCCATGTTTCTTTCTTAGCGTATTATGTGCCTTTAATGCTGCATCAGTAAATGAGCTCGGAGTTGTTAATTTGGCCTATTTTATTTTTAAAAAATTGAAAATTTAATTAAAAAATTATATTTATAATCTTTAATTTATTTTAAATTGTTTTAAATGAATAAAAGTTTTTAAGATTACTTTTGTAAGTTTCTTTACATCAACTTCGGGTATTTTCCATGTTTTCTGTGTTGTATGAGTTTGACTTTGATTTTGCTCTTGATGAACTTTGGATACTTGTTGTTCAGTACAAGTTTGCACTTGTGTTTTGGTTGAGCTCGAGCCGTCTGAGAATTTCTCTACTGTGGTCGTCGTGATTGTCGTGATTTTTTCTCCTTTATCTCCAGTTTTGGTTTGGGTATTAACGCTTGTGTTGGTGGAAACGACTTTCTTGTCACTTGACATATTTCAATATTATTTTTATGCATATACTATCTAACTTGACTTGTTGATTAAAAGGGACTAAAAGCTTTGGGTTAAAAGTGCAATCAATATATTTTACCAGAACAGACGGAAACGGTTTATTTGATTTCACTTTGAATTTAATTTTCTTTATATACCCACCCCACTGCCTTGCTTATCCACGATACACGAATTAACTTTAACAAGAAATGATGAAAGAACCGTATATCAACTTTATATTTTATCTTAAATTTATTGAGTTGTGTATTTAGCTTTAATTTAATCAGTTATCAAATATGTTAAACCATACTAAAGACTTTGCAATCTCTTGGATATTAATTTTTTATGATTTCTCATGTACATTATATAAAACACGTGCCGGTTGAATTGACTTATTTAATAATATACAAGGAGGCTTTAATGTGAACTTGAATTTTACGCAAAATATTTGTCAGATTCTGTAATGTGTATTTTTACTTTTTTACTAATCAATTAATTCGCTCTTACTTTGATAACATTATACAATAAAATTAAGATAACAAACTTGATATTTTACATGAGTTATGTCCTCGTTTTCTCCTTTAATCCTTCCGGCTTAAATTATGAACATGCGATAATGCTTAGCCTTTTGTTAATTTACAATATTGTAAAACAGTTTATTGTTCTTCTATTAAATTATACACAAATCAGTCAAATTATCTTAATAATACATGCACAGAAAATTCTAGTCACGAATATAAATAGGCAACTGGAATCTGACTTTTCAATTGGCTTGAAGTCTTTGAAGGTAAAAAAAATCTATAGGTAATCACATTATAATTTCTATTTAATTGCATATGCAAGTTGAGCGGAAGTTTGTGACATAAAATTAGGTTAATAGCTTAATTTCATTTTCACTAAAAATTCAAAGCTTTGTTGTTCATGGTTGATGCATATATGATATGACACGTATTAAGAGACAGAGTAAATATTAGGTAATACATGTATGTAAGTATTAAATATGATTATAAATTATAAATGAAAATGTGTATTAGGACATGTACATATCGTTAGTTGAATGCTGTATAAGATAATTAGTGGAATATTCATTTGTGTGAAGTGGAAGTTTTTTTAAAGCGAGTGTGAGAGGACCTGGATAATTAATGAAAAATTAATGAATGACTCATCAATAAGGAATTTTCAATTAATTGACAATATAGTCAATTTATTACCCATATAAATAACATTACTTTGACATCATTTTTCAAAAATCATAAAGAGTACAAAATGTCTTCTTTATGAATGAATACAATTATAAAATTTTTTTTTAAATTCTTTCTTATTAATGTATTTAAAATCACAGATCGATTAATAAGGCTATTTTAAATTAATAAAATATGATCAATTTAACATCTACATCTATCCATTCTATGCCCTGTAACTTAAAATATCATAATAAAATATAATGCATTCTCTATCTTCTCTATTAACTAACGGTACTATAGATAAAATTTATATAAACTTTCAAAGCAAGTTTTGTGCTTGTTTGTGTTGTACAAAGCACATCAAAGTATTACTACCTTCTAGATAAATATGAAATCCGCGCGATAGGGAATGCAATATTTATTCCTTCCAAATTCACCAAGTCTTTGAATTGAATTTTCGCCAAGAATTGTTTAATAACTTTTATATTACTTTTATATTACTCTTTTAATCATTAAGTTTAATGTGGATCTTTCATTGAGTACTAGCAGTTAAAAAAAAGTCATTATTATAGTAGTCATTGTTCATTAACAAGTATTATATTAGAAATGAGGTGAATATCAAAGTGGTAGAATTTAATGAATAATAAATCTCCTAGTTTTTCTGATCTGTTTCAATTCAATCTTTAAATGACCTTTATATTTAAATAAGTAGCAGAAGTGCACGAAGGTCTCCAAAATTCATCCGGTCGATGAGGATCAATTCCGCCGACGTCGCTGAGTTGTTTATTCATGCGGCGAGTGGGTGTGATAAACAAGGTCTTCTCACTCTCTCACACTCAACACGAGGAATTTTTCGAAGATCGGATCGTAAGCTCATTAATTTAGTCGAATTTTATTATAATTTCGATCTTTATAATTTACTTTCTATGTTTAACTTCCAATGTGATCTTTCATAGAAATAAGTCAGAGGTGGTTTCGTCTTTACGGAAATCTCCTTCTCTACCTCAAATCAGAAGATGAGTGGGAAGAACCAGCCGTGCTCTTCGTCCTCGACCATGTCTCAATCATTGAACAACCTCCTTTTGGGTTTACACTCGGTAAATTAACTTTATATTAATATACACTAATTTTATTTTTCTTGATACCATTACAATTTTATTTTCCTCTATTAAATTATTTCAATCAGATTCAATTCTTCATCAACTCTATTGTTGATCTGAATTGATTTATGTGGATAAGAATTTTTTGTAATTGTTTTTTTTAAATTTTTCATAATTTAGTTTGTGAAGGTTCGGGTTTGACAGTCCACCTTGCTGCATCATCAGAAGAAGATCGTCGAGAATGGGTCGATGCTTTGTCAAAGGCAAAATTTTCGACATTGCGTGGCAGAATTTCTTCTTTAAAAGAAGCAATTGCTTCCAAATCATCTCACGTAAACCCAGAGCAGATTAAGCCATCTGGTTACCTTAATGGTAATAAACTAACAATATTTCTACCCGACCCCAAATAAAAACTTATCAATTTGTAAACTTTCTATTTCTGTTTTAAGATTTAGAAGAAATTTCGCTTTGTTCAATAACAGTCAGTTGCGACAATGTTCCTTGTCGATCCGGCGGTTCTTCGCCATCACCTCGTCTCCTTGTTCACGTTAGAAATACTGATGGTGCCCAATGGGCCAAATACGCTTCAACCGAAACGATCGTTGGAAAAAGTAATGCGAGTTTCGCCACTGCCATTGTATTCAGAACCTCCGATGGACTCAATTCAGATTCAAGGGTCAAACTGACTCTTTTAGATGTCAGGGAACAGCTAAGTGGAATTGAAACTGTGAATTTATATTAATAAAGCATTTATTAACTAACAAATATTATACACTTTAATATCGTAAATTAATACAATATTTGACTCATGGCAAAAATATAATTTATTCAATTTGTGTTACAGGTTGTTGGAGTTATCGAATTAAGGTTAAATGCTTTAAGAGAAGCAGGTCGTGTCTCAATGTCTCCTTCTGGTTATTTAACTTTAAGTCTACTCACAGTTGAAGAAACTCGCTCAGCCGAATCCACTCCATTGCACAATGCAACTACACATCAGAGGAGAAATTCACTCCAACAACAATTTTATCCATCAGCGACAATTCTGCCTCAAATAGCTCGATTTCATAATCCATGGGTTCGGGACTTTCGGTTCAAGTCTGGGCTCGGTGGGGATATCATAGTGAGAGAGACTTTAGCAGAAGCGCTTTCAGCCAGTCTTATACCAAATAAACTTTTATCGCTTTGGATCAAAGAAGAGGAGGAGAGATCATCCTACTTGAGTGCATTGGGGATTAAGAATTCTCCTTCGGTGGACGCACTGGTGAAGGCGAGCAAAAGTGCAATGAAGGTTTACAAAGAAGCTTTAACGCCCAACTCATCGGCCTTTCAAGAGAGTTGGAGGAAAGGGCTGGCTCCTTTCGTCCCACTTAATCTTCATATCCAAAGGATGAGCGTGTGGGTGCGAGGGAGCAGTCGAAGACCCAAAGATTCCCCGACCATTTATGACACAGTGACTGTTGGTGCTTTTGCTGCTCATTCACTCGGATTCACATCAACTAGGTGAGCTTAATTGCTATATTATATTTAATTAAAGAAGCAAACGGAATTAACGAGAATAACTAACTCGGTTCGATTGACAAATTATCTTGAATTTTGTATTTTGTAAAGGGAACAAAGAGGATTCTTAGAAACTGATACTGAAGCAATTCGGAAAACTGCTGCTTGCGTCAATAGAGGAGAAGAAGGCCTTGAGGTTTTAAAGGAAGGGAGAAGAAAGTTGGAAAGTTTGGCAGAAACTCTCATTGAAAGCCCAAACCTTTCTTCAAAGATTTTTCCTCAACTTGAAGAACTCGTAAGAAAACAAAATTAATTAAAATGATTAATCAAGTTCTTTACTTTTTGCTAAATTATTCTTTATATATATTTCCATTTCAGGCTCGTTCCCTTCTTCGTCCCCGTGATAAAATGTTATTTGAAGAGGCTTTAGAATACCTTGAATCCATTCGAGTGGAAAGTGGTGAGGAATCCGAACCAATTGAACTTGCAGCGTTGAATATTCAAGCTGCGACGTTTTCAATCGGAAAATCGGCCGATTCTCCGCCTGATCAGGCTCGGGCTTTGAAAAAACTTCAAGGGGCCTCAAAAAGTTTAATCAAATCCGCTTCACTAGCTTTAACCGCTCTTCGAACTCAACAAGATCCCATGAGAATTACGAGAGCCTCGTCAATCGCACTGCGTTCCAGAATTTGTTTTTCTCAAGCTGTAAGTAATTATTCAAAAAATATGTATTTCTTTTATTATACAATTCTTTTAATTGGTAAAAAATGTAATTCACAGTAAAATTTATTAATTCTTACATCAAATAATTATTAGATATTATTATATATTATTTTTTGTTTATCAGCTCGCTGCAGCTTGTTCTGGTCTCCTTGTTCGACTTTGGACTCGACCTCTTGATGAAAATTTCATTTCTGCTTTTTCAACTCTTGGGCCTCTTGTCACATTCCACGGTCTCCTCACTGCTTCTGGAGATGAACATGGGATGTTGTCCGACATGGCTGCTGGGATTGATGATCTTCGAACTGTTCAAATACGAATTGGATCATTCGACATCACAAGATCCCCAAGTGGTCTAATATTGACTTTACCTGCTCCGCCAGCTTTAGCTTCTCGGCTCCCGACTTCTTCATCGGTTCCGCTCAATGCCATTTTCTTCAATGTTGGCGTAGCTATTGAGGCTGGATCGTGCGACGACTCTTTTCAAAATAGGATTAACATGACCGGGGGTGCAAGGCTTTCTGCGTATGCCGCGAGATTCTCAACTGCCACAGGGATTGGAGGAAAAGGCGAAAATGAACTGAAGCGACTTCACGCTGCTTTGGCACTTTCAACCACAAAGAATATTGAAGTTCTTAAATGGGCTGCTGAGACTGCAAGGGCTCTTGAAGGTAATTTATTTAATGTAATTAATTGTTTTGACCAAAATTAAGTATTAATAATTAAAATTAAATAAGAATTTTAAAATCATTTACGATTTAGAATTAGGAATAAACTTTTATTAGTTAAAAATTAAACTAGTTAATCTAAATAACTAAACATTTTAGCAAGTTATTAACTCGCAATTTTGTTATTTTTTTAATATTATAAAGGGATTCGTGTAACTGGATGCAAAAGCGGGAAAGATCGTACAGGAATGAGTGTGACTTTAGAACAAGGAGATTCGCTTGTGGCTCATCATAGTTTGCCCGTTGAGGAAATGCAATGTGTGATTGATGCTATGAGGTCTCAGGGCTCAAGAAGAGAAGTCACATTGAAAAATATTGGAGTGAAGAAATACGCTTTCAATGCGGGGCAAATGTGGGCGTTGCCTTCATCCTTAAGACCTCCTGCTGGAACCTTTGGACCAGCAAGAACCTGAAAGTTTTAATTATTTATCGTTTTATCTTAAGTATTTGACGTACAGTGTACATGTATTCAAGTGCATGAAGTATTACATTTTATTATTATTTAAGATCTTTAAGGATCGTTATTTAGTTAGGCGAATCTTTGTTTACCTTACAAGCCAAATGAGAATGACTTAATCAAACGAAATAAAAATTTGCATCTAACGAAATATTCAATAGGGCTTTGAAAATTATTGTAAAAATAGTAAATCATTTTCCCATCTCATATACTTAATAACGCGTGCTTGGTTATAATAAGATTTAAAAATGTTGGAGAATTTCATTATTTTCATGAATGTTTAATCTATGAGATTATAGATATTTGTGCGGGACAATCAGAGAATTGAACCAATCTTAAATGTTCACTTATTTTATTAATAATTAATTTTACAAATAAGATTATTGATGAAATTCCGACTGAGAGAATAAAGGTTTCACCAGAGGGTTAAACCCCCGTCAATTATGAGATCGTGCCCAGTGATATAATCAGAAAGTGAAGAAGCCAAGAAGACCACAGCTCCGACAAGATCCTCAACTTCTGCAAGTTTGCCCATAGGAATATCACGGATCCAACGGTCGCGAACTGCGAGCAAATGAGGAGATTCATTCAACTGCGTTTTCACGTAACCCCTACAAATAATGAATAAATTGCTATTGGCATTTTATTCATTTATTATAATAACAATCATAATATTTATTATATAAACCATTACATTAGTCCATATTTCATAATTCATGTTACATTAAATTAAAAAATTGAACATGTCATATAATTATACAAAGGATTGATTTAGGTAATTGAATTAAAGTTTAGCATACGCACGGTGAAATGGAATTAACTCGCACTCCTCTGTCAGCCCATTCAGCAGCCAAACTTTTGGTCATATGAATGACTCCCGCTTTTGAAACACTGCCAGTAACTAACAATCGTATAATTAAATATTAATAAAGTTTTGAATGTTTACGACCGAATGTTAAAAATTAAATGTAATTAATCTAATTATGTACTGTTATTCTGTGGATGCAAAACAACTGATCCAGAAATTGATGCGGTGTTTATAATCTTCCCATAACCGTTGTTCAACATGTGTTTAGCTTCAGCCTGACAGCAAAAGAAAACTCCATCTAAATTGACACCCATTGTTTTCTTCCATTCCTCTTCGGAAGTATTTTCTGCAGCAGAAGTCGTGAGAATTCCAGCGTTGTTACAAGCAATGTTCAAATCTCCATACTTGGCTATTATATTTTCAATCATTAGCTCAACTTCCAATTTCTTTGAGACGTCAACTTCCAAAGCTATGCATTGAATTTTTTTCTCCTTCAAAATATTTTTAATAGTTAAATCTCAGTCTTGCAGTAAAAACACTAGGTATTAAAAAATGCTACCTGGAGTTCTTGAACTACAGCTTGAGCTCTACTTAACATTAGATCTGCCACGACAATTTTTGCGCCAGCTTCTCCAAGTGCATGAGCAATTCCTCTTCCGATTCCTTGGCCTCCACCTGTCACAAGGGCCACTTTACCATCTAATCGAAACTTTTCAATTACTCCGTTAAACATGGTTTAAGTTTTTCTGTTATTCAAGTTAATAAGAATGAATATAACGAAAATATAAAAGGAGTATTATTATCAATTGATATTTGCAATCTATAGTTTTGAACGAGTTTATGAGTATGCTTGAAGTCGACTGGGATATCAATACATCAATTTTTATATCTAGCCATGAAGCTGTGTTTGTGAGATTATGGCCTTTCATTTAAGTACCCTATTACAAGAATGAAAAAGCAAAACTACTATACTTACTCAGACCTACTGTGCTTGAATTTAAGTTTAATAATGTTTATAATAGAAGCTTATATTACTGTAAATTACAAACACATAAACTTTGATATAAGAGTAATGAATCAATGAATCATGGGATATATGAGATTAAGAATAGTTTATTTAAATGACCTTGATGAAATTGATTATATTGAAGATGCATTATGTGTGAATGAGGAGTAAGTAATCAAATGACGTTGATTCACTATTGAAAAAGATTGGGTATGAGCTTCGACTACAGGTGGCAGTCAAAATTTTCTCAATTATTCCCAAAAACATTTGATTTTTTAAGGCTGTATCTGTACTTGTAAATATTTAAGTATTTATCAAAGAAAAGGGAAATAAAACTTATAAAAAATTCAATAATTCGTATGAAAATAAGTAATTCGTACTAATTCAATACTAAAAAATTAATTTTTGTTTATTTAAATCACAATTTTTTGCATTTAAATACTTTAATAAGACGGTCATTTCCAGCAGATGCAAACTCAGTCTGATCATTAGGATTAAATTTAATTCTTCTCACCACATCATGATGCGCAAAACTATAAGGTTAAAGAAAAAATAAATGAAAGTTCATTAAACGGCAAAATAGTTGTCTATTTTAATAAGACAATTATACATGAAATGCATTTGATTAAACTAATTTACAAATGTATGGATTACCTTTTATCTAATTCTTTAACCAAGTTCAATTTATTTTCACAATATTCAAATATTTGAATCATTCCTGATTCAAGTCCTATGATGATTAAATTCTGTTCGTTTATAGCCGCAGCCGAAACAGATGAGTCAAAGGAGTGACTGCATTGTAATTTAAATTGATCCCTAAAAAATTTATAAATTAATCGTCCTTATCATTCTTTCTAATTAGAAAATTGCACATTATGTTAAAATTTACCCGTCAGTAGTCCAAATGGCAATTTTTTTGTCTCTCGCTCCAGTGAGAAATATTTTGGAATTCGGGGCCCAAGTTCCAACCAAAATGGCTCTTTTATGAAAATCCAAATTGCTCTGTACGAGCGTCATTGAAGAAGTCTGAAGAGACCAAAGGGCCCAACTTCGATCTCTCGATACAGAAAGAAGTCGAGTGCCATCAGGAGAAAATTCAAGATCAGTAACATTTAATTTGTGGAAAGAATGTTCCCCTAAATTACGCCATCCTTCGGAGCTCCTAAAACAATAATTTAATAATCATAATTAACGAATTGTAATTAAGAAAATGTTCATTTTCATATATAATGTTCGTATTATATAATTCCAATATGATAATGAGCAGCATAAAAGAAATTGAATTGGCGAAGAAAAAATATTTATATACCAGAGAATTATCGAAGAATATTGCTGTTTAGAAGCAAATGATCCACTGGCAAATAACGAACAAGTTTTAGAAACCCCCAATGCACTGATTTCATACACATGGCCATAAAGTTTTCCGACTTCTGGCCAAAGGGTTTTTGATCGAAGGAAATCTTCATCCAATGGCTCTTCACTAAAACATTCCTCCTCTTCACCTCCGTTTTGATTTGACAATCCAAGGGAAGGTTGTGTTGCATACAAGACTTCTGCCAAAAATATATTAACAAATTATTAATTTAAAGGATTGATCATTAATTAATATTCATTTAAC
>VJMY01001157.1:0-18206 GCA_009869795.1 Neelides sp. FZ-2019 | reverse complement strand
AAAACAACCAATGTCTTTAGAAAATTATTACATTTTTACGTAACGGTTTTTATGATTTCTGAAATCGCAATGATTTTAAATATTCAATTTTATCTTGACATTAGATATGAACGTTACGATCTTTACGTTCTTTTAGGATGTGAGTCATTTACATAATTGGGATTTGCGCTATGAATACTGTTCCCCTTTTCAACATTTACATTTATTTGAATAAAGATGATATTGTTTTTTATATAAATCAAATTCTTAAAGCTGATTTGAAATTACAAAGTAAGTTTAATAAAAATAAAAATATTAATTAAAAATTCTATATTATTAATATTTTTACAATAATAAATGCAAATAAATATTTAAAGTTGTTCTTTATTACAATCAGGATTATTTTTAACGAAAAAAGAAATTGAACTCAATGAGAGAAACCGGTTTAATTCATTTAGCCTTTCAATTTTAATAATTCGGATTCAAACTGCTGCTCATTCGATTCTCGTAGGATTCTCATATTTTGAAGACTGCGATATTTTTCGACGTTATTCACATAATCTTATAAAATTATTTTTTAATCAAATTCCAAATTATCTTTTATTTGATATCTTGCTCATATTGTGCTACGTGTCAGTATTAAGTATTAAGGATACTTTACTGTATTTTCAACTTGTATATGATTATTGCAATTCTTCATTATGAATTCATTATTTCTTGGCTTAATACTTCGAATTCGAAGAATCTTTGTTATTCTGTCAAAATGCGAATATTTAAATTGTTTCAGCTCTTTTCTAACATATTAACTTCATTTTCCCTCTGGTCATATTTTTTAATGACAGAAAATACGATGATTTTTATTGCTTTCATTAACTATGGATCGATCATGTTTGTAAATGATATGAATTTACTCCCTTATTTATTTTTCCGACTGGTTCTGCTTACATTATGCTATTCTGGCTGCGATATTGGATCAAAGAATTCGGGAGAATTGAAGAAGACTCGAAAGATTTGATAAAAGGATGGAAGTTAAAATCAAGATAAAATGAGGAAATGAGAAAGATGGCCAATTATTTCAAGTCATCGGAATTAAAAATGGGTTTTACAAGATTTCACAAGTATTCTTATGTGACTTTGCTCAACATGTCATGGGACAATACAATCAAATTGATGCTAGCATTTTAATTACAATTAATTATAATAGATTTATATAATAGATTATTATTTATTAGAATTACTAGTACTAGAATGTATAAATGAAACAATTTTTCCTGCAGATAACTAAAGATCATTCAGCCCCGGCAAATTCGTTTCACAACTCGTGAGTGTCTTCGTCTTCCTCAACTTCCACTTCGTCTTGTTGATATTCATTTCATTGCTTCCAAATTGGATCATAATTCCGATTATATTATTGATAAGCTTCAATCTTTTCTAGACGACGTCGATCGAGTTATAGAAAACAATTAAAACTCAAAATTAATATCAAATAAGACAATCCAAGAATTTCCAAATGGCGAATTTTGCCCAACAACGACGTGAGAATCATGTTCCATATCTCGAAGAATTAAAAAGAAGCAATATTTTTTCATCAGAAGATATCAAGTTCGTAATTTTTTAATTTATTTTATATTAATGATTTGTAATTTTTAGACCATTAGAATTTTATAAGTGAAATATGCTATCATCAAATTAAAATCGAACATTAATCAAACATTTAACAGGAAATTGTGCAAAGAGATCAACCGTCATGAATTCATTATTCAGAAACCTGGACGAAGTTTAAATGATTATCTCAATTACGTCAACCATCAATTGCAAATCTTGAAAATTGTGAAACGAGAAAGAGAGGTCATAATTATATTCTCTGATAAAAATTAATTATTTTGAAGAAAATAACTTTTATAATAAAAATAATTACGCTATGCTATTAGAATGAAAATATCGCTGTAAAAGAGGAAATGATAGAGAAGAAAATCTGTGAAGTGATTGCGAAAATCCTTGGATCAGCTGCACTTGTTTTTAAATCTGATCCAAAGTTGTGGGAAGCACAGATTATGGTTTTCACAGAAATGGTAATTCTACTCTTTTTAGCTTTTCCCAACTAAAATGGCATCTTATATGTAATTATTTAAACAATGAAAATAATATTAACAATATTAAGATCAATACTGAATTACTTTCTCATTAGGGATGGAAAAGAAAATTATCCAACGTCTATGACAATTACATACTCCATCACGGAAAGACAAATCCTTCTTTGTACTGTCGAGCTTCGAAAACAGAAATCTCGATAAATAAATCAAACCCTCATGAAGGTTTTAAAAACGCCAGACAGAGACTCATGGAAGGCCTTAGATTTCACGCTAATAATATGGAAATTGCTCTTGCGGTATAATTTAAAATTCAATCTAGCTTTTTTTATTTATCTACGAGTTAATATAATGTTAATTATTTTATTTTATACATTAGGCATTTAACTTGGAACTAAATTTTGTGGAGTTTTTAAATACGAAAGAAGAGAATCGACATGACAGCGTATGAAATCAATTAAGATTTATTAAATTATTATAAATCTTTCATAGTTAATTATTTATTTTATTAAAATAAGTAAAAATGCGATTTTAGAAAATGAGCAATGCGGCCATGGACGATATACTCAACTTGAAGTTGGCAAAGATTATTTGGGAAAAAGTAGAACCAACTGCAGAACCAAAGAATTATATTCCTTTCCATTTAACAGCTAGAAACTTTCCTCGAGCCTTTGACCTTTCACAGGAAATTTTAACGTAATTCTTTTTAATTGTATGCAAATTTTTTTTAATAAACTGGGTCAAGATATTAAATGTTGAAACTATCCGGTTTAATTAACAGGCAGATGAGAACGAGACATTCAAATAACTACGATGTTCTTATTCTTTTGAAAAAACTTGCTGATGGCGAATTATAAAAATAAAAGTAATAAAAGTAATGCTTCACATTTATGATATAATCATGCATAAACTAAGGTTAATTAATAAATAGTTTTATATTTATTATTGTTAGAACTTTGTTGAATGATTGTCTTTATTTTTTCAATTCTATAAAGGGAAAATTGTTATTTGTTCCCAAAAGATATATAAGAAAATTATTTCGAAAATTATTGAATAAATTCCTTCTTATTCAACTTAATAAAATTCTGGGTAATTGAAAGAAAATACTGATTTGTTAACTCACATCAATTGGCTTAAAATATTAAACATGGTCACAGAATTTGATTATTTAAATCTATAGGTTCTTATTTATTATTAAGAAGAAATGATTATGGTACTTTAAGTTCAAACATGTCAACTATTTCTACTTTGAATTTTGATTTTAATTGGTCCATCTGGTTTAATCGTCATTTTTCCTATTTTTAAATTCATGTTTGTCTCCTCCGTTGTAGTCAAATTGAAGGATTTTATAAGATGCAGCACTAGCATTTTGACTTGCTGGAGAGCAAATCTCATTCCAATGCAATTCCGAGGTCCATAACCAAAAGGCATATAGGCATACGGATGTCTTCCTTCCTTATTCTCAGGACTGAATCTGTCCGGATTAAACTTGAACGGGTCCTCCCAGTAGTCAGAATCATGATGAATGCTGTAAATTGGAATGATGACCAGAGTATCCTTTTCAATGGTTATATTTTCCCCTTCGATCAAATAATCTCTCTCAGCTCTACGTTCTGTCCTTGGTCCAGCAGGGTAACATCGAAGAATCTCTGTTTTAAAATTTAACAGAATCTATAATTTAAACTAAATTTTGTAATTACGAAATGTAATTTATTTATTTATTTTGATTATTACCGCTAACAAAGTTATCGAGGTATGTCATTGAATTGAAAGCTTCATATGACAATTTCCCATCTTTTTCATAAACCTTTTGAATTTCATTATAAAGTCTTTCTTGGATTTGAGGATTCCTCGCCAGTTCATACGCTGCCCAAAATAATGTCGATTCCGTTGTGTCAAATCCAGTAAATAAAAAGAGAATGCTATTCCCAATAATCATGTCATCGTCCATTACAACCTTCCCTTTCACAATTGGGACATTTTCATCTTCTTTCTCTGCTACGAGCTTCCCAGCTCGGGTTTCAAGAAGGAGTTCAAGGAAATCGTTATATTTCAAGTCAGGATTTTCTTGACGGTATTTAATGGCTGAACGAATGACGCCTGAAAAGAAATCGTCAAATTGCTTCTCAAAGAAACGAATTTTAAAGAAAGTCGCAATTCTAGGGAATTGAAGTCCAAACACGAATTTCATTATACGGAAGGCTGATGGCAAAAGAAGTTTTCGGGAAATTGAAATAAATTGGGAAGGTTCATCAGAGAAATCGGGCTTTAAACCGAAAACGACAGATGAAATGACATTCATTGTATAAGCTCCAATGTGATCTTTTAGATCAATGACGCCTTCTTTGTTTTTTAAATACTCTGTGAATTGAGTTCCCACTGCGTCGAACATCTCAAACATTCGGCGGATTTTACCCGTTGTGAAAGTAGGACTGTGGAATTAATAAACATTAAATTAAAAAAATTTAAATTACAATTTAGAGAGGTTATCAAATTACGTTGAAGGCTCAATTTCAAACTTTTTAACAAACTTACGTTAAAGTTCCTCTAATGTTTTTCCATTGTTGACCTTCATGCGTTGTGAGCATGGATTTGGTCGCCCCACCATGAGCCATTTTCACTTTTCGTCTATTGATGAAACTCTCGAAATCTTTAATGTAAATTTTCTTGATGAGATCGAGATCGGTAATGTAGAGCACGGGTGAGGAGAACTCTGATCCTCCGGCGAATTTCAATCCTTTTTTCTTGATGTCGCCGTAAGATTTCAAATCCCATTCTCCGAATGTTTTCTTGGAGAAGATCAAAGAGAGCATGGAGACATTCCCATTATACTCGACGCCCCTGGCTTTCCAATAAACTTTAGAGGCATTCCAACTTTTGTAAATTAAGTACAGACAGACACTCAAAAGCCCCACCGTTATTGTCAATCCTAGCATTGTGAAAATTCACAATTTACTAAATTTTATAATTACAGTTTACAATTATTTTTTCTTAAAAAATTCTGATCGTGAGTCTAATCTCTATTACTAAACGTTTTGCCAATATTAGAATGAATACTAGAAATTACAACTTTTATTCTTAGTGGTGTGAGTGGGCCAGATGTGACTCTTTTACCAGTAGATTGACACGATTTATACAATTAATATCCAAATGATTAGATTAAAATGAGGCAGAAATTAATTTATTACATTCTCTGCTGATTTATCAAGTGAAAAGAATTGAAAATGTAACACTAAAGTGTGATGAATACATAACTCATTATTCTCTTTACAATAAGGTATCACTTCATTAAATAACACTCATATGCTCAAGGCCGACGAAATTCAAGTTCAAGATAAACTTTTGTATGCACTTTAATATCTTATCACATCTACCTGTTTGATGTTTGGTGATATATTAGAACTATAGTTTGTAATATCTTACTTTAATATCTTAACAGAAAATGTATTTTTTAAAAATACTAAATATAATGGTAGCATATATTTATAGCCCTACTCTTATATTTAGCTTTAAACGAATTTGACATTGAACCCATCTTCCCTTTTAGTTATGTTATGTATAAGATTTATACAAAGCATTCATACAAAGCATCATGATTTTTTATTTGCCTCTTCAACTCAATCAGAACCAGAGACAAAAAAGATTATTTGAAGATACAATGCAACTTTATATGTAAAAACTATAGTATAATATAGAAAAAAGTGTTCTTGCCATGACCAAGACATTTTGGCATATCATCATGAATTGTAGGTAAATTAAAATATTAATATATAAGATATGCGAACATTTTTAGAGAGATTACGATATCGAGTTAGGTATTCGTATGAGGGTTCATCCCATATTATTTATATTTTATAAATATATTCAATAATGAGCTTAATTGCGTGTTCTTAATTCTTTATTATATTTAATAATAGAATTTGTATTTAAAAATTGAAAGATATAGATAGTTATAAGTTACAATCATAAGCATGCAATGGAAAATGATACTATTTTTTCAAATGTTAAGTAAAATTAATACTGTTCAGCATTAACTGCATTTATTTGGCTTATATTTTTCACTTAATTAGTCCTGCTTTCAATTTTAATCTTGAGGGGTCCTTGAGGTTTCATCTCCAATTTTCCCTCTTTGATCTCAGAAGAAAACGTAGGAGTCATGTAAAAATTCTTTACAAGATGCACAATAGCAACTTTGACTTGTATAAGGGCGAATCTCATCCCAATACAATTGCGAGGTCCATGACCAAATGGCATATAGGCATAATTATTCCGATTTCCTTTATTTTCTTCGTTAAATCTATCCGGGTTAAAAGTGAAAGGCTCATTCCAATAATCGGGATCGTGATGAATGCTATAAACCGGGATTTGAACCAACATTCCCTTTTCAAGTGTAACATTTTCTCCTTCAATGAAATAATCTTTTTCGGCACGTCGTTCTATTCTTGGTCCTGGTGGATGACGACGGAGAACCTCTAAAGATTTAAATGCTCCATATGATTGGTTAATTATTCATTAAATTATATATTATTACTTATAATCTTAATTTATTGTTTTCAATTAATACTTATTTTCTTATGTAATTTTACTAATTGAGAATATATTTATAGTTATAAATGTTATATTTAATAAATTATTGTTAGATATATAGTTTAGATAAATTGTTAAAATATTACCGCTAATGAAATTATCGAGATAATTCATTGTAGAAACTGCGTCATATGTCAATTTCCCTTCATTTTCATAAATTTGATGAATTTCATCGTAAAGTTTCTCTTGAACTTGAGGATTCCTTGCGAGCTCGTAGGCCGACCATAATAAAACAATTTCAGTTGTGGAAAAGCCAGCAGCTAAAAAGAGAATCATGTTTCCAATTATCATGTTATCGTCCATTGCTACTTTTCCTTTGAACACTTCCTCTTGCTCTTTTAATTCTTTGTCGTAGGGCTCAATTTCCAATTTGCCCGCTCGGGTTTCTAAGAGGAGCTCGAGGAAATCGTTCCATTTGGTATCTGGATTGTCATGACGGTGCTTGATATTCGATAGAATTATACCGCTGAAAAAATCATCTGTTTTCTTTTCAAAAAGTCGAACTTTGAAGAAAGAGGCTACTTTTGGAAATATAGTTGCAAGAATGAACTTTGCCATTTGTAGTTTCCTGGGTTTAAAAAAATTTATGGCTGTTGTGGCGAATTTGGAAGGATTATCAGAAAAATCTGGGTTTATTCCGAAAACGACAGTCGCCACAACGTTCATTGTGTAAGAGGCCATGTGATCTTTGAAGTCGAGAATATCTCCTTTGGTTTTCAAGTAATCTACAAATTGAGTTCCAACAACGTCAAATATTTCAAACATTCTGCGGATTTTTCCTGTTGAAAATGCCGGGCTGTAAATATAAACGTTAAATTCATTGAGTAATTGATAATATTTAATGTATTAATGTTAAATTATTATAGTATAAAAATTATTTATGTAATGCATTTTTTCAATGTAATATAAATATTTACCTCAATGTCCCGCGAACATTTTTCCATTTTTGTCCTTCAAGAGTAGTTAGCATATCTTTTATAGATCCGCCAAAGTTGACTTTTATTTGCCTCCGATTTACAAAACTTTCAAAATCTTTGATGTAAACTTTCTTAATAATGTCCAGGTCAATGATGTAAAGGATTGGAGTTCCAAAGTCGACTCCTCCCATGAACTTCAAACCTTTGTTCTTCACTTCATTGTAGGATATTAAGTCCCAATCCCCAAATGTTTTTCTCGTGAATATAACAGAGAACATTCCCATTTTTCCATTGTACTCAACGCCCTTTTTATTCCAATACACTTTGTAATAGGTCCAGTTCTTATACAGAAAGTAAAGTAAAATGCCAAAAAGACCAACTGTCACTGTTAAAGCGAACATTTTGATTTTTGACAATTGATTTAACTAAAAAATAGTTTTGAAATTATGGATTTAACAATTTCAACCTTTTAATCTTAAATATTATAATTTTAAATACTTAAATTTTTATTTATTGATGTTGATTGACTTAATGATAGTGGGTATTTAATAAATATAAAAGAAGATGAGTAGGTATGTGTTTCTTTCAAAGTTAGAGGATTTAAATGGAAGCAGTGAGGGGCGTAAATGTTTACATAATATTTAGTTGTCTATTGAATTAGGAAGGATAAGCGAGTCTTTTAGTTCTAAAATATTCAAGGATAGAAATGGTTAAACTCCAAATTATCGTGTGTATTCATCTATACATGCCTGTAGTAGTGTAGCTCAAAGATAGAGTTAAAATCAAGGACAACCCAAATAATTTGAGCTATAGAGTTGAGTTATACTCAAAGTTATAATAATATAATCATCGTAAGTCATGCATATGCGTCCTACAGAGTTTTTTTGCACAGTTGGAGGTATGAAACTATGCGATAAATTGTTAACTTTACATTCTCTAATCTATTTAATTGAATTAATTTTTATTTATATTGAATGTTTAAAAATAATACATACATAGTATAATTCATATTAAATAATTCTTTTAACGAGAGTTCAAAGGTTTGTTTATATTTAATTGTACCCTATTTGAATTGTCTTGATAGTAGGTACCTTATGTTTAATGATTCTATAAGCTATCCACATGAATGAAATTGTTTTAGCTATTTATTATTCAGTTTTTATCTACACAATTAATAAGAGATTCGCTTAACCATTAGCTCAAATAATGAATGCGCAATTAATAAGAATAATTACAATCGACAAGGTTTTATTTGGTATTTTTAATGTCACTTTAAATTCGTTTTCCATTTCACCATAAAGTGAAACCGCCATCAATGATGAGGTCATGTCCGGTAACGTAGTTTGAGAGAGACGAAGCCAAAAACACGGCAGCCCCAACGAGATCATCAACGTCAGCCAATCTTCCCATAGGGGTATCTCGGATCCAAAGGGACCGAACAGCGAGCAAATGATCTGATCTGTTCAATGGAGTGTCCACGTAGCCCCTTAATCAAATCAATAGATACATTTAATAATTATCTTAATACATAGTAGTAACCCTAACTAAAAGTTAATCATTTCTTTATATCAAGAGTATTATTTTTAAAGTAATTTATACTGTTAATTATTGTTTTAAAAATTTTCTTCATTCAATACACAAATTGGAACTCACGGTGAAATTGAATTGACGTTGACTCCTCGATCGGCCCATTCAGCAGCTAAACTCTTGGTCATGTGAACCACAGCGGCTTTGGACGTATTATAAGCCACTGGAAAAAAGTTCAAGGTTAACGTCGTTTTCAGGAAACATGGTAAATAATAAGAGTTTTAAATCAATTAAGTTGAATTAAACGAACCTTGTCTTTGGGGGTGATTGACAATTGATCCTGACATTGAAGCCGTATTAATAATTTTTCCATATCCCTTCTTGAGCATGTGCTTTGCTTCTGCTTGGCAGCAAAAGAAAACTCCGTCCATATTCACCCCCATTGTTTTTCTCCATTCGTCCTCTTCAGTGTGCTCAGAGTCGGAATGAAACACAATCCCAGCATTGTTACAACCAATGTGCAAATCTCCGAACTTTTCAATCACTTTCTGGACCATTGATTCAACATCGGCTTTCTTGGAGACATCGACTTGGAGAGCGAAGCTTTCAATTCCTTTTGCCTTTAATTTGATTCAATGAATATTAAACACAAATTCAGATAAAACTGAAAATTTTAAAATTAGATTATATGCTAGTTTACATTAAATGTTAATTGTATTCATACTAACTGTAAGCTCTTGGGCAACTTCTTCTGCTCTGTTTAAGAATAAATCCGCCACGGCGACTTTTGCTCCGGCTTCTCCAAGGGCATGTGCAAACCCGCGTCCGATTCCTTGCCCGCCTCCTGTTACAAGGGCCACTTGCCCATGGAGACGAAATTTCTCGATGATTCCTTTGGACATGGCTTTGGATTTTCTTGAATTAAGCGAGTTGACTAGTTGAGGTTGAAATAAAGGATGAAGATGAGTGGAACGAAGTATATTGAATTTATTGATTTAGTCTACGTTGATGAGAGACAGATAAAATCCTGAATGGAAAGGTCGTGACATTCAAAAGTCACCTCCAAATCACGCTGCAATTAACTCAAATGGCTTTCTTATTTCTTAAGGATGAGTAAAGATAGTGATACTTTACACTACACGCATTTTCTCTGAATTCTATATTTATATTTATCAGTTTTGCTTTCACGTTATCAGTCAAGCTGAAAAGGAGTGACAGTAGCATTCATTCCATATAGTAGTAAAGAAAGTCCTTGGCCATGACATATTGAGGGCAATTTTAATTGGAGTTATCTCTCTATGCTCATCATACATTTTAATTCAAATATTTTATTACATTAAATCTTAATGAATAAAACTATCAGCAATCATTAAATCTTCATACACTATTTATGATAGTAGGACGTTCTTTCGAACAGGGCGATCTTCCGAATAAAACAGATACACATGAAAGATGAAATTGTTAATGCTGTGTAATACTTAAGAGCACAAAAGACTTGTTAATAAATACGAGAATCGAATGAGTGATTAAATTATAAATATTTCAAATAATGTAATGCAAATATTATGACAATTAATCGTTCAAAAGGATAGACAAATTACATGAAAAATATTTATTGTAAATGACAATCTAATAAATTAAAACCGTCGAGGTCAGTCTGTCAAGAAATGTCAAAAGAAATTCAATATTCATAATCTTGTTCAAAGAAAATGACGTCAAAGTCAACATCAGGCAGTCAGTCAACGCAATGTCTGAACGAGAACAAATAATATGAAAAGTGTCTCAAAGTCTCATTGTCAATCTCGGTGTCCATGTTTAAGATTAAAATAATTTTATAATAATAAGTTATATTTATTATAATAAATATTATAACTTAATATCACTTACTTTACAAATTCATTAAACTAAAAAAATAAACACAAAAAATCTTTTATGTTAATATACATAAAATTGTTAATAACAATGACCTTTATAAATATTTAATAAGAGTCAACAACAATATAATTAACCTTATTATTGCTCGAATTGTTTCATTCTCGTATTATACTCTAACTGTTGGCGTTCCCACCAGCTTTGAATAATAATTGAATAATTGAGAGTTCTTGCTAGTTATTGGCTCCCATGTTTTAGCCCCACTGTTCACCTTACTCTCACGTTTGTTCAATTTTGAATTTTCCCCTCCTTCCACTTCTTTTTTAATGAGGCTCACTTTAGCTTCAGTAGCTAGAGAGTCTGTACTGTTTGTAGCGTTATATTTAATGTTCCCGGCGGACTTTGGCTCAACTTTAATGTATGTATGGGGATTAAATGTTGGACGGCAGGTGAATTTGGAACATTCTCCTGCCCAAAATGCTTCTTTGTAGTTCCGAAGCGTCCTTCTCAAATTGCCTTTAGGAACGGCTTCGTTCAGGAAATAGTTCATCAAGAAGTCCGCCTTTACTTTTGATTCTTTCCCATTAAATAATTTGGTTCCAATTGTGCAAGCCAGCTTTTGCGGACATTCACCCAAATCAACAGATCTATAACAAAAAAATGAAATTAAAATCTAAGATGTAATTTAATTAAATTTAATAAATGAAATGATTTGAATGCTTTTATACATTAAGATAACAAGTTATATTACCGAGCCAAATAGGAAGAAACGTCTCCAAGAAATTGACGGGCTTCTCCATGACCCCCCACTCGCAGCATTGGCATTCCTCCCATCATCATCATCATCATCATCTAAAAGGGATTGAAATAAAGTTAAATGGATATATTGATTGGATTTTCTATGATTAATTAAACTAAAATATAATATTTATTTACCATCATCATCATCATTCCTCCTCCCATGAGGAGCGGAAGAAGCAAAGCCAAAAGACTCAATCCAATTGGCAAGAGCAAAAGTGGAAGGAGCAATGGAAGGAGCAGCAACCTATAAAATAGGGAAATTTTAAACTAATGACTTTATAACTTACAAATGTTAACTAAAATAATTTATAATTTATTAAACTTGTATTTTCTTACGGGAGTCCAACAAGGAGTAAAATGAGCCAAATATGATGATCACTATGTGCAGGAGCATGATGCGGCGGAGCGCTCCAACCTTGCTGCCCAACTAACGGCTAAGATATAAAATAATCTTAATTAATTAAAATTTTCATTTTAATTAAGTTTTAACTTTAGAAATAAATTACCACATGATAATGATAATAAGATCCATGGCCTTGGTGTCCATGCTCTGTAATTCAAAAATTCAACATTTTAATCAACTTGCCAAACAAAGTCTGAGAGTGATTGCGCTAATTATTCACGATTCATTTTTAGAAATTAAATATATAATAAATTTTTAAACTTACGATGATGTTCTCCATAAGTTGGCTCATAAGACCCGTGAACAAAGTTATTTGAAAAAACTGTGAGAGTTGCTCCAAAGATCACAAGAGCCGATTTAAATAAAATTCCCATGTTTTAATTTTTAACGAAACTAGAAAATAAATTAATCAAATCTTCAGAAAATATTTGAAATGAGAATTTGGAAAGAAAGTTGAAGAGAAGAAATGAAGAAGCGAATGAGATTGAATGAAGAAAGACGATGATTTATATACCACTTGATCTCTACAAACGGAGTGACTTTGGTAAATCAGATAAATTCCCACCATTTGCCCAATTCATTGTTTGAAATTAGAGGAATTGTGATGAAGTTGACCTAATAATTACCAAAAATGAAATTCAAATTCAAAGTTCAACAATGTGAATTCTCAGTCAGGTTTAATTATTGATGAGTCTCACGAGTCTCGAAAGACACTTTTTATTTTAAACTTGACATTCATCTCATCTCTTTTAATGAGCCAAGGAAAGCGTGCCGGGGATTCAAACGTATAAATAAATAGATCAAATCACTTCATCAGTTCATGTTGATTCAACAATAGAATCGTCGCAAGCAAATTGGCTCCTTGGCTAACCAATGGATTCATTTCATATTCACAAATGAACTCGTGAATGGCCTATTTTTTTAAAAATAATATACATTTTACATGTTATTTGTATATTAGTATTTGGTTGAATTATTTTAACAATAATTATCCCAAACTACTAAAGTACAAGATCTGTCACTTCTCACTTCTAACTCTTCCATATTTCACTTTTACGGCCTACGACTCAGGACAGAAATAAAAGATAATACAAGCATTTGTGAAGAGTAAAATATTTAAAGTTAAAATATTATATGAAATATTATGATATCTATGTTTTAGCGTTTGGCTCAACCTGAGACGATTTGCGAAATTTTAGTGAATTTTTATTAGAAATAAGTAATTTAATCATGATTATGATAAATAATTAATTTTGCACCTTTATTTATTGAATATAAGGGCATAATAATGGCGTTATAAGTACCTACTACAGAAATGCTAAATATTAACAAAATATTAATTGAATTGATTTATTTTATTAATAATTGAGCACTTAACAAGGGAGCATAAAAGCCCTGAAAATACAATGAGAATATTGATCCAGAACATTGCACTGTGGATCGTTTGGATCAACTCTTGATCCAAATTCATGAAAACACCAACGCCAGAGTCTCGTCACTTCGTCCACAACTTGAGATGGGAAGTTCTTCGGAATAAAGTCAATGTAGGCTTCTTCACACAAAGTTCCATCATCGTTCAAAGCATCCATGGCATTTTCGGCATAACACTTCTCTACACACTTCATGTTATCCCTATATCTCTCCATGCAAGGTCCAATGACTCCCATTGCTGAAGCAGTCGGTTTTAACCTTTTTAATAAAACAGTAAAATGATTCTAAATAAATATTAATAAAATAAAATAATGAAACAATATAAAAAAATTAATATAAAAATTAGTTTGTAAAAATAAAAATCAATATAAAAATCAATTTCCTTACATTCTGTTCTCGCAAGCAACTGTTGGTCCATTAGGAGGAATAATTGGGCTCAGCATCCTCTCCGAATTTTCGCTTTGAGGTCCATATTGAATTGAATTGGCCGCAGGAGGCTCACCGAACGAATAATTTAAGAATTCTAAGACCACCAATAATAATTGAAAATCTCTCATTTTGAAGCTTTTGGACTATGACACCTTTAATTCCTACTTTTAGCTGCTAGAGATAATTGAAATGAGAGGAAAATGAATTTGTTTATATAGAAAAAAGTTAAAAGGACTTATGATGAAATTTGTGTCTTTTATTTAGGTTTGATGCCAAGATTAGAAAGAAGAGCTAAAGATGTGTGAGTGAGTGTGTCAAGGAATTGATAATTGAGAGACCAAGCGGCATGACATTGCTCATTCCTCTTTTTTATAAATTGTGTGGTTGGGAACTTGGGGAGTGAATGTACAGTTTCATCATTCACACTTGATCTACTCTTATTGTTTACAATGAATTAAACCTTAGGTTAAGAAATATTATGGATATTATATGATATGAAATACTAATGTGTAAATTGAATATCTAATTATTAAACATTTAAAATTATAATTATATAAATAGAGAAAAATATAATATTCTTATAATAAAAAATGGGGTGAAGGCTTCAAGAGCAAAATTTCAAGGACAATTATTATTAATTTTAAAATTATTGTTCGTAATTTATTTCAGTTTAGTAAAGATTTTGTTTTCATATTTTTAACAATTAAATAAAAATTTATATCACACGTCTCAAACCAATGAATATTTTGTTATTTTTTATAAAGTTTTATTTTTTCAATTGTAATATAATTAGACAGGAGTTGGATTTCTTTAAACAGAGCAACGATCTAAATATGGGATTTAATAAATAAAAGAAATGACTTCTTGTTAATTTTAATAATAAATATATATTTTTATTATATAGGTATGTTCAATATAATATATTTTTATAATATATTACATCTTGCCATTTTTACTTGGAATTATTTTAAAAACGAGTTGATATTTTGCATGTTGATCTTATTAATTTATTAAGTTCATCCAAAACTCCCCTTCCATAAAAAGGCAAAGGATGAAGAAGGCGCCTCATCTTACAGCCGAACATAAACGTCGGCGATTGGAGTGGGCAAGAGCTCATATGGAATTGGGTCGCTGGTAGCGAAATGTCATCTTTAGTGACGAGAAGCGTTTTTGCCTTGACGTCCCGGACCGATATAATTATTATTTCCATGACCTCCCCAAAAAACGGATGTTTGCAAGACGAACATACAGAGGAAGTGGACTCATGGTGTGGGCTGGGATCAGCTACGGTGGAAGGACAACGCTGGCCATTGTTCGCGGAAAGATTGACTCCAAATCGTACCAAAATATTCTGTACGACCACCTCCTTCCTCACGTCTTGGAGGTCAGGATCACGTCTTCATGCAAGATAATGCCTCTTCTCACGTCTCAGCGTCTTCAAGAAATTGGCTCCTTTATCATGGAATGGCCGGAGACCGACTTCTGGACTGGCCAGCGTGCTCTCCAGATGTAAATCCCATTAAAAATGTCTGGGCCTGGATTACAAATCAATTGTATGCCAATGGCCGCGTTTACGCTGACAAATCTCAGCTTCAAAACGCTCTTGAACGCGCATGGAACGAAATTCCCGAAACGCTGCTTCACTAGCTCGTCGACTCAATGGAGGATTGAGTTTTCCAGATTATCAACAATAATGGAGGAGTTATCGATTATTAAATGATTAATTTCTAACAATTTGTAAGTCTCAATGGACTCTAAATACGATATAATCAATTTGTCTTATTCAAGATACTGATTAAAAGAGAAAGCCATATCTAATTTATTTAATTACATTTAATTAAAATGGCATTTTAAAATTTGCAATTTATTTTTTGATAACCAAGTGGTTAAAACATAAACTGGAAAATTCGTAGAATTTTATCACAAATATTAACTAAAACAAATTTATAAAATGCTGTGTCGTAAGCGATTTATCGTGGGTGTAGTATCCATATATTTATACCTCAAATATTGTCCTCTTTTAATTATTATATTTTGTTGTTCCAAAAGTCGGGTTCGATTGTCTCTTCTTTTATACTTAAATCCCAAATTCTTCCAAATTGTGTAAAAAGAAGACAAGCTACATTTTCGGTCTGCAAAACTTTTTTAACTCAACTTTTTTCTTTCGTCCAAGACGTATTTAGCAGTTAGGAATTCTTCTATAATTTAAAATTTAATATAAATATTTAGATTTAACAATTATATAAAACATCATGCATTTAAAAAAAATCATTATAATCATATTTATATTTACTTTTTCCCAATTTCTCGTAAATAATATTACGAATGGTATCTCCATCAAATGCGTCGACTTCTGTTGAGGGTTTTGGTCTGATTGATGAAGAAGTTTTTTGAAATAATTCTCGATTTTTAATTTCCCTTTTATTAAATTTATTTATATTGTATCTAATTGTATTCTCTGAAAGTTCTGTCATTTCAGCAACCAGTTGACTCACTTTTGAACATTTCTTGAAAGTAAAACATTGATTCCCTGATTTGTTACTTTTAAGATATTTTATCATTTTATCAATTACTTTTTGGCAGTCTAAAGTCACTTTTACCACTTTTATTATTTAATTGATTATCCATAATGACAATATAATATATAAAGCTATTAAAGATTAAAGCATTTATTTAAAGCAAACTTAATAAAAATAGTAAAGGAAACTTGTTGGTTTTTGGCGCGTTAAAATTTAAACCATTAATTTTCATTTCCCTCCATTCAGTATTTGGATTTGAAATGTGTGGGGTGGTATAGGATTATGAGGAGTTTTTGATTGTAGGAGGGGTTTCTCATGTCTCTAAGAATTCAAAATATTGCAGTTCCGAAATTAAGACGACTTTAATACTTTAATTATTAACAAACCCATCAAAAAATAGGTAGAGTAAATCCCTTTGTAAAAATAATATTTATGAAAATAATTCATCAAGCAATAATTTGACAATAAAAGAAATTATAGTATATTTTAAAATAGGTATTTACTTTAAACTTTGAAGGTAAATTTTCTTCATAGTTATTTTTTTTGAAATTAGACATGTCTGATTGTATACTTTTAAATAAAGTTTCTCATTGGCTAACAATACTTTGATATAATAAATCCAAAAAATAAATGTTTGAATACGTTATATTATTATAGGTAATACTTCATATAATATATTATTATAATATTTGTAAATATCACTTTTTAATAATTTTAAAATTTATTAATTACTTTAATGTATTAATTTCACTCAACAATTGCTTCTTTAACATGCGTTTGTTTTTAATTGAAAAGAGAATTAACAGTATAAATTTGTTAATTCAAAGATTTTTTTAAATAGTGAGAAATTTCGAATTCTCTTTCATATAAATTATTAACATTGTTTTGTTTTGTACCTTTATTAAACTTTTGATTGAAAGCAATTACGTCATAGGGTTTTATAATAATAAAAATTTGTAGTAATTGATAAAATAATTTTAATATATAAACGTGTCTTCTGTTATTTAGAAAGTTTTAATGATATGCCTATTTTGAAGTTTTTTGAGATATATGAAAAACTATATAAATGTTCCTCCGTTATACATAACCCCATCATTTATCTACTTTCAGTTTGAAAATTAATATTATTATTAAATTGCAATAAAAGTAGAAAGGTTTTAAATATCGAGTGTAAAATGCTAAATTCAATTCAATATTTAATATTTGCATTTTGAAATTGTATAATGTGTATAATAAGAAATAATTATTGTATAGAAAATATTTTAATATAAGGTTATGGTTAAAGTATATTATTCATAATTGATAATGATGAATAATATGTACTACTCAAAAGTTAATCTACCTACTTTAATATTACATTTTTAATTATTATAGCTTAAATTTACAATATGAATTCAACAAATAAATTTAAAATTTATTTGCAAGTTAAATAGATAAAACTAAAGTGAAATTTATATATAATGTCCCTTATTTTGAATCAAGAGAGGTCCTCCCTTGAAAACTATCTCCGCCCAGTCTCCTCTCACTTATACCGGTAACTACCAATTACCCGAAACCCGAAGTACCAAACACCCGAACACCCGAACTACCAAACACCCGAAACCCGAAATTTAACATTACATGGCCTATCTAAGCTACCAAAGACCCGAAT
>VJMY01001156.1:0-18220 GCA_009869795.1 Neelides sp. FZ-2019 | reverse complement strand
CAAAAAAGTTATAACTTTGACAAAAAGTTATTATGCCAAAATAAGTTTGTTAATGGTGCTTAAAATTACTGACTATGTTAGATTACTGTACTCGACCTTCACCTGGGATTCATGCATTGTTAGTTGCAAAATTTTAAAATTGCGGTAAAAATTTAGAATAGTAAAATGTAGAATATTATTGTTTTGCTCATAGTTATTGCTATATTATATGAGTATCAGAATGAAAACATGGGAATTATTGAAGGAAGTAAAAGAATTAATCATAAAAATCGATCTTCACGATTGAAATCAATGAATAGTTATTTCATAATATAAATAATAAACATGTCTGTAAGTAATTCAGATAGCGGGGAAGAAGAAGACAAAGAACAAGAGGAAAGTATTAAACGCGTACAAAGCGCGAGACGTGGAAACTCTAGACGTGGAAGAAGTTATAGACGAGAAAAAAATGATAGACAGGAAAGGAAGAAGACGAAAATGAGGAAATTGAAGGAGAATATGATGACGCTAGGGGTGAAGCGGGGAAAAGTAAATCGGGAAATTTCTTTCATATTTATAATTAATTTAGAATAGTGTTATTTACACTACCACCACGCTATTGTCTGCTTTTTGAGTTTTTTGAATTACCTACAATTTTTTTTTAGTTTTTATTTAAGTAGTTGCCATTTAATGAGATTTTAATTTTTTAAATTATCTTGTAATCGATTTTAAAGGGGTTCATTTGCACAGCATGAGCATATAGCCATCCATTTCCATGGCAAAGGACACTAAACATTCAAGCATATTAAAATATTTTATTAATTTGATATTTTATTCTCGCGATAAATTCAAAAATTATATGCATATAAAAAACTGTTCTTAACTAGTGCTTTTATACATATAATAGTGTTGAAAAACTGAGTCAAAAAACTTGTGAGTATTTTATTTTTATTAGCAATATTAATGGAAAGTTGAAAATATTTAGTCTTCATTCGAAAATTAACATGGCAATTTAATGCAATATTTATAGAAAAACATTTTAATTTTAAAATTGTATATTAAAATAATTATATCTTGAAATAATAGTGCTAGTAAACTAGTAACAATAGCATAGATTCCTTATATGTTTTCATTCAATCAGTTTTTAAACAATAGGATACAACAAAGTACTCGTCTTTATTTAAGACCATTAATTATTTTAGTAATTTTATTACTAAAATTATTATTATTTACCTACCTTTAATTTTTTATATAAGTTCCGTCTTCAAATAATTGTCTTGATAACCCAAAATCACAAATTTTAGATTTGTAAGCTGATGTTAACAATACATTTCTTGTGGCAAGATCACAATGTACAATCTAAATATAATTATATGTAATATCAATCTGTATAAATTTTGAATTAATTAACTACTATTTTATACATTACAATAATCATTAATAATAGCTACAAACTTATTTTAAACAGTAGGTACTTAAATAAAACTAAATTCAAATACTTTAAATTTAGTAAATTTAAAAATTAAAGTAAAGCCTAAATTACGAGGTAAAAACAATTTAAAATTCATTAAAATTAAATGATTAATTGTTATTATTTTTAATACAAGAATTAATTTGTTATTAATTTATTAAATATAATAAATAGATTTTAATTGGTTAAATGTTTCACAACAAGCAAATAAATTTGCTGACAACAGCGACTGAGCTAGCGGTAGGCAGAGTAGGCAGCTGCCTACCAAGTGATTTTCTGATTTACACTAGATATTATTGAAATAAAAAAGATTACGTTAAATACAATTCAAATAATATACCTGCATAAAATATACCAATTGTTTTATTTTCTAAAAAGGCATTTGAGCCACTTCAATTCAAAATATTTACTTATGACTTATAAGTTAACGATTTATTGGCCACGATTGAATTAATTCATTATACCTAGAGCCAACGTTTGACACTCGACCATCTAGCCACGAGGCCTCCGCTACATCCCCTTATATAACCTGCCTCAACAATCCAAATCCCTGCTTCTCTCTTACTAATTGTACAAGGTTTATAGGAATATATATAGGGATATATAGAGACATTCACTACATAACCCGGCTCCTACATTAGTATAACTTGGGATTTATTCATCAAATAATGGTTAATCAAGTAATGGTTAAATCTTTAGCTCAAATTGAAAAAATAATTGGGTTTAATTTACATATACTTAAATATTTGTCGTATTATAAAATACTGGTTTTGCTCAAAAGAACACCCGGGTTTTTTTTTAAATTGTGGTTTGATCCCGGGCAATCTTTAAATAATTATTCAATAAAATGCGAATTTTTATTCAATTTTCATCACTAGAGTCAAGACTCCCCTTTTCATCTTCACTCTCTTAATCACTCTTTCGATTATTCAATTCAATTATATATATGTATATATTCACTTCAAATATATATTTCATTAAAGGAGTGCGAACTCTTGAGCAAAATCAGTATATTGTATATGTTATGTGGCTTTTTTATCACAGTGGAGGTACATAAACTCTTAAATAAGCATTAAATAATCTAAAAGTATGGAGCGAATGATTAAAATATTTAACATTTAATTTATAATGTATTTTGAGTTATTTGATGATAATGGTAATTATTTAAGGACTTGTTATATATGCTTGGTACATATTGAAATTACTCTAGATAAGATAATGTTTTAAAAAAATGAGGGATCCACTTGAATTTTTACATTTTGTTCAAGTATCCAGTACTCCCATTTCTGCTACAAGCAATATTTATTAATTTCAAACTGATTAAATGTGATGAATGACTATGAATTGAAGCAATTAAGCTAATATACATATATCTATTGAAAAGAGATTCCATGTTTAATAGAAGGTAGATAAATATGAAACTTTATTTATGACATGAACTAAAAAATAAATCAATAATAGTATCAATTCTTTTATAAATAATTAGATAAAAACACTTGAACAGTCTATCTTGGAAGGTATAAAATGATTGCTTTTGAACTAAACGAGTTTAAAACTTTCCAAATCTTATACTTATTTCCCAATTATCCAACAAATCTATTTTGAATTTCCACAAATTTTATATCAAATAACAAATATATGATTTTGTGTCTCTAAGACATTGACATTGATTGCTTTTTTGTTGGAAAATATAATTAACATATGTAGAATATTTTTCATTTAAAAATTATTAGAATACAGTATTAAATTGTACAATTTTAAACATGTGTAAGTTAAGCTTTTAATCCTTTGTTAACTTTTTCTTATATATTTTTTCCTTGTACAGAACATACATGGCTGTTTAAACTATAGGTTACCCTATGTTAGCCCTGTTTAAACAGCAAATATTTGCCCAGATATATATATATTTTTTGAAATCAATGAAATTTAATTGTGTACTTTGTCATTTAGCTGGAAATTCAATCGAGTTATGTGACCAACTTGTAAAAGAAATTTCTAATCTTCTTCAAAGAAATGCAGCCAAAGACTGGAAACGTTTGGCAAGAAGCCTTAATATTGAAGATCATGAAATTTTAATGTTAGATGACAGATTAAATATTAAACACGAAAGTTACAGTGAAATATTTATAACAATGTTGAAGAAATGGAAAGAAAAAGCAGGAAGTGTAAGAGCCACTGACGAAATCGTTGATATACTTAGAGAAATAGAATATGAAGAAACCGCTGGTGAGATTTAAATAATGAATATTAGTATTCTAAATATATTTTTATAAGGAATTAATAAATTATAAAACATAAGTTATAACTAATATATATTTAACTTTAATTATTAACTCATCAAAAGTAAATTATCATTGATTACGCAGGAAAAGTTACTAAATTGGTGGAAGAATTTAACAAAAAGCTCGTTTCTACATTAAAACTTCAAAAATTTTATCGCGGTAAGCTTTACGACTTTTACCTTTGCTTCAATAAGCTCCTTCCATATAAGCTTGTCATCCTTAGATTTAAACTACAGTTTCTTCCTACCTAGAACCAACAGTCGTTTGACCTAACCTCTTTTTCAAGTCACAACTATAATTACAACTTTCTCAGGGTTGAATTTAAACCCCCTACCTATTGGCCAGTTTATTGTGGTGTTCACAGCATACAGAGAAAGTACAGTACCTTGTGTGCATCCTCTCATAATCCGCAATTTAGATTCTCCTTGAAATTTTGCAGTCATACTTCTGCACTCCAGCATAAATTTAATTCATTTTTCTAAAAAAAAAGTACTTGAATGGAAATAAGTGGAAGAACGTAGTAACGTTAGATGAAGCGATGTTTTCCTTAGAAGATTGCCATCGGACAAGGTAAATCTTGACAATAATCTGTTGTCCCAAAAGGAGAAAGCACAACCGAGAAATGGACCGTTTCCAGTGAAAGATTCTAGAAGATTAGAATATTCCGACATTAACCACGATTTGACAATTCTAGTACATGTAATGCATGCCCTTGGCCTTCCCTTACCACAGGTGTCAACATTAAGTACAGAACCCAATCCACATACTTTATTTTCAATTGTGTAAGGTTCTTGTAACAGGTATATTTGTTGGCTTACCCCTGTCTGCACCGATGATTTCGTTGCTAAGGATAAAATAGCACATACAATTGTACTAGCTTTCGTAAATCGATGCAAACTAATTTGTTATAATTGAGTCGTGGTGAACGTCAATGAGAGACAAACTCCGCTTATTCAATTTTATTGGGATTTCGCAGTAATGATCCACTCGATCTTGAGTAGTCCGCAGCCTCCGAAAAATCTCTCCGCCTATCCTTCACCAACTCCTTTGCAGACACTTTGTTGATATGGAGATGTAAAATAGTCTCCGTCCGTTTGTTTGATCCTTTTGCCTTGCATGGAAAACTCGTAACGACCGAATATCTTCACCGAAGTGTGGGTATCTCCAGCTCTTCAATGAAAATTCTTGGCAGATCAGTCTCTTTCCACCCCGGGGGTCCATTCCATCTGTAGGCATACACACTCACTTATGTTCTATAAGTGATTTCTCTATAGTATGCTATAGACCATCCCAGGTATTCCACATTTGGTACCAGTCCTCCTTCCCCAATAATCCTTATAAGTCCTTCTTTAGACTTGTCAACCTCACATTCAAACACTGTCACTCCGTTACGAGTCTTTCCAAAACGTGAGTATTGAGGTGCCCAGTCCCTCTTTATGTTTTTTTTAAGAAATTATAATGTAAGAGTGGGCGATTTTCCATTTCCCCATCTGTGATTTAAGTCTCGGACCAGTTCTTGGGTCATTCCAGAAACAATGACTCTCTCCAATCTCCCTATGTTTAGACTCAAAAACCAATCTGTTTCTCAATTTTTCCCATGAGTCCCTTTCTCTCTTACTCCGATTCTTTCGAAGGAGGCTGTTTCATTTTTCGTACATCTTTGAAAAAGTTATTTAGACTTCTTATAACTTTGTAGCTCATTCCAAACTACCTCATGAGATTCTCTATTTATATCAACTGTGATAGATATTCTAAATGAGTTTGCTACTTTACTTGCTCTCTATCTCCTTGAATGATTATATCTTTCTCATTGTCTCTTTGAACCTATTTTCCTTGCATGCTCAATGACTTCTTATCCCCTTTGTCCTGCATGCATGATAATGTAAATGCATGGTATGATAAATCTGACTTCCAATCTTGGAAATTTCCTTGTCTCCTCTCGCAGACACCGGCGTCCCGCCACCCTCCTCATCAAGCAAGAAATGGTCCTCCAACTGGTCCGTCACCGTCTCCATCAATAACTCGGATCCCAAATCCTCGTCTATATCCATTACTTTCGCGTACGTTTCCTCCATGGAAATTTTTTCTGTATGTATAAAGGTGAGGGGTGGTAACCTAACCTAACCAGTTCCTTCTCGAATTTCCCATTCCCGTCTTTTCTCAATCACACTCACTACTCCCAGAAACGCTTTTGCACATACTCCTTCGTTCCGATTTCGAAAACACCAAAAATCGCCTATTACTACATTTTTTGAAAGCTGAGCTTAACCGAAACTTGTTCCAGTAAACTTCGCGCTCTTGTTATATAATAGTGTCCTATATAATATGTTTCCTCATATACACAAGGTTGCATATCCAACAGATCCAAATTAAATATTATATCATTCGCAATTGATAAGTTGGGTTAAGATTTAAATTATATGTAGCATTATGAATATGTAAAATATTTCATTCAAAGTGAGGTTACTATTATTTCTTATTGAACACTTTCATACATATAACAATATAAAAATTGTGGATAGGAATATCTTACAATGAAGACGCTATTATATAGCTAAATTAAAATGTGATTTAACATAAATTATTATTTAGCAAGCTATACAGTAGCTTTATTTTGTTCTCTCTTATTTTAATTTAGGTCTGAAGGTAGAAATTGTATTCTTTATTTTCTTCCATTGAGGGTCGCACTTTTATATGAGCCAAACTTTTGTATACTATATACTGATAAATATTTACATTCCTCTAAAACTTAACTAATAGTAAGTGTTCTAACTTTTTTAAATTTAGATTCCAAAATGTTTGGCAAAAAAACGAAATCTGAGATTCAAAGCTCAACCAATATTACAGGAGGTTCTGATCTAGGTAAAAAATAATTTTTCTTTAATATATGAATTTAAGTAAATTATCTCTATAATAAAACAGAAAATTTAATTAAAATTAACAATTGCATTTAATTGACATTTTTATCTAAAAAATGTCTATATAATGCATTCTTAATTTAAGCACTTTGACCTCTCCAAGATATAGAAATTCATTAATCTTGTCGTTATAATTATATTATTTAATGATTTTTCTTTAAATGGAATTATTCACCTCAATGCTTAATACATTAAATGGAAGGAAAGTAGAAATATTAAATTTTAATTAAAACTAAATTACCATTTGCAGTAATAAATGAAACATTATTTTAAAGGTGGTTCGCCAAAAAAAATTGTATGGGATGTTCCTTCAGAATATTTTGGCTTTATTGGAAGAGTTAACTACTTGAAAACAATTGCCCAAATATTGGAAAAGCAAACTGAATTAAATATCATTGGATTTCCATTTATTGGCAAATCTTCTCTAGCAGCTGAATATTGTAGGATTAACACTAATAAATACGGAATAATCGCTTGGTTTAATTGTGAAAACGAAGGAACTTTTCAAAAAAGCTTCCAAAATTTTGGTTTAGAACATGAAATTACTGAACAGAGTCATTCTATTACTATGAACCAAAATATAATTTCTTGGTTTGAGAAACAATCTAATTGGCTCATTGTATTTGATAATGTTGATGAATCCAGCGTACTTGAAGATTTTAAACCTAAAAAAGGCGGTAGATTGATCATAACATCAAGAAAGCGAGTTTTAAATCCAGAACGAACTATCATTCTAAAAAAATTTACTATCAAAGATATCAAATCCTATACAGCAGAAATAAAATTTTTTTCCAATGCTTCAGATGACAAAATCAGCTCATTTGCAAAACTTTTTGACTATCACCCATATGCAATATCAGAAATGAATTGTGTGACTCATGCTGAAAATTGCATTTCACTAGATGAATTTTTTTCTCAAGCAGAAACTTGCAAATTGATATTTTACAATCTAAATTACGATTTAATTGAACAGACATTTTCAAATGCTTTCAAGGGAATTTTCAAAACAATTTCACAAGCAATATTGAAACTAATTAATAATAACAAAGAAATTCTTGACTGCTTAAGAATGTGTGCATTATTAAATGAAGATAAAATTCCAAATCAATTATTCGCGAAGGCAATTATATCGGAAATGTGTTTGCTTTCACTTATCGAAAACGATAATGATGAATTTTTCTCAATTTCCCCTTTGGTTCAAAAAGCCATGTTATTTAATTTAGCAGAGAGCATGCTAAATGTCTCTCAAAATGCGACCAATGGGTAAGTTAACAAAAATATTTAAATATTGTAAAATGTTGTATTGGACATTAGTTTTAAAATGGCATTAATTTTTAATCACTAAAACTAACATGTTATTTGTATGATTGTTAAAGATGCCAGGTTTCAGCCATTATTGACCAACTTTTTAAACGTCTTAATCGACTTTACCCGTTGGGAAAAACATCACAAAAAGATTTAAGCATGAAGAGAGTACTGTTGAAGCACTACTTATCATTGTTTGAACACCAACGGTTGATAAATAAAAAAATGGCAGAATCAACAAACAATTCTAATTGTGAAACGCTATCAGACAAAACTTCAGTGGTTGAAATTGCAACTTCATTGGAAGAAACTTCATTAGATGAACCTCCAATTCAAACCTCATTGGAAGAAATTTCAAAAGCCCCATTGGAACATTCGTCACTGGTTCAAAATCCATTGGAAGAAACTCCATTGAAAGAAACTCCATTGGAAGAAACTCCATTGGAGGAGACGTCTTTGGGTGAAACTACCATAAGTGATATTCCACAAAAGGGAAAAAGCATGAAAAAGGTAATATTGAAGCATTTTAGATTAAAACCTTCAGTAGATCTAAAGCGAACAAACGAACAAAAAACAGACTTTCAGAAAACTCCAAATGAAGAAAAAAAGGAATTCAAAGATACTTTGAATGAAAAAAATATAGATTCAATGTCAAACAAAGAAAATAAGGAATCAGAAAAAATTTCAAATTTGGATATAAGACCAGTGCCAGATATGGAAAATGGACAACCAATTGAGGCCCTTGAAATCACCCAAGAATTTCACAATGCTGATAAAAATATAATTATTCATGCGAAGTTTTTGCTTCAAGAAGCATTAAAATTAAAAGACCTCCAAGAACGAGAATTTAAAATAAATTCTATATTGGAAACCTTTAAAGAAGGATTGCACTCGAATGATGACATGATAACTGAAACCCTGTTTCACGCGGAATTCTGCAAATTTGCCATGGGCATTGAATCAATTGATCATGAAACAGAGATTCAAGTAAATAAACAATTTATTGAATTGTCAATGATGAATTCATTTAATTTAGAATTCAAAGGAGTAGTTTCAAGTAACAACATGAATCAAGAAGACCAAATTAAATTCTTTTTAAACGCATTTAACATTCAATTGGATTATTTAATTAAAGAAAATTCTGAAGGTTAGATTTTATTTAAAGTAATACCATATTAGAACGATTACAGTTATGCTATTAATTAATTTGCTGTTTTTCAAATTTAATTATATCATTCTTGAATTTTTTTTATTAAAATGTCTGATTTAGATGAGCCGATTACCAAGTGGGAAAAATGTGTAAAAAAGATTGGATATGAAGATATGGATATGAAGGACGCAGTTTCTGCAGGAAAATCTTCTTTTATTGGAAATACGTTAAAACAGGTGATACACAATTTATATATTTTGTAACGTGCGCCATACCATGTGGGCCATTCCCCAAGTCAAGTAACGAAGGCTCACCACACTCCGAGAGGATCGTGACTTGGGGATCCTAGCTAGTGACTCAAAGAGAATGCCATGAGGAGAAATATTTGAATGTTTCGTCGGTCAGGGTTCGGACCTGGGAAGAACCTTTATCTTCAGACTCATAGTCGATTATATAAAAGCATTCTAAGACTTTAAGCTTCACGCAAATAAGAGATTTATTTACAATTTATTTAAAAGTATAAATTTAATAAATAAATAATTATTGTGATTCAATACCATGAGGATATCAATGAAGATTAATTTTGTAGACTAATATATATAAATAAAATTGCACGAATGGGAATCTTAAATTAGCGAGAAAGCGAATAATTTAGTCATTAAGGAGGCTCGAGTGGGTGAAGGATTTGGTGAATGAACTTTCTCATCAGACCTCTGGGCCAAGGGTTAGTTAGGAAAGACACAATTTGAGTGCTTTTATATAATTGAATATGAGTCGTTGGAATATAACTGCTCCTCCGTCGTCCGGACTCTGGATGACTAATCTCATCACATCCTCTTCATTGAGACACCAGCGAAACTCCTCGAGTCACCATTCTTTACGTGGAGTGGGAAATCAACCATATAGCATGGCAAATATAACAATATTTTTTTACATTTATAAATTAAATATGTAAATGTATTTTAAAAATGCAATCAAAGTTATGATAATTTATACTCAGACTCCAATGGCTTTATTGCCATTCGGTGGATCCAACAAGTCTGATGAAGAAATCGAATTTTTTGTCGCTAGGGCCAAAATAAAAAGCGACGTTATTCCTGGGAAGTACATGCCTTCATTAAAAAAATTCAAATGCTGTTTCAAGGGACATGAAGAAACAGTAGAGGATTTTGAGGTAAAACAGTTTAAAACTTTTTGATAATATAAGCGATTATTATCCCTTTTCAATTTAATATGAATTATAGGTTGTTTTAGATATTTTGCAATTACGTATATTATAAATGATATAATAGATTAAAATATAACTTTATATGCGTAAACAATGATAATTGAATATATGCTCATATAAAAATTATTATTATTTGAGGAAATATTCATATTTGCTAAAAATTTTAGTATATATTCTTTCATTCGTAGTGTTTATGACGTTTTATAAAATTTAAATGTATATTATAAATTTATTACTAATTAATAGCATTTGATGGTTGATTTTAGATTTTAAAAATGGACCCATTAACATATAAATGGATTCTTTCATCAAACGGACATGTCCCGAGAAAAGCAATACGTGGAGGAATTGAAAATGGTCAACCACTTTATATTGGCCGTGTTTATCATTGTCTCGAAAAGGGGAAATATCAACCATCTGTTGGTAAAATTAATCCTACAAAAGAAATGTGCTTTATTCCTCGTGATAACAAAGAACACAAATACAAAAATTACGAGATACTAGTTGGAATTTAAATATAATCTTTATCATTTTATAAGATTAACAACGTAGTTAATTAAAAATTTTATAAAAATTCTGTAAGTTTAAATGATTATGATTAATATGTTTAATTTCTTATTTGCACTAATTAAAGCTCAGAACGAAACGAAAAGAAGCAATTAAGTTTTTTTATTCAAAACAAACGAATCTAATGCAGATTCGTTCGAAAAATTTCTTTTACGGGCAAAAAGTTTCAATACGAAACCAAAACGACACTGCCTATAATATTCATTTGGTTTCTAAACTTAGAAACAAAACAAAACCAGTCAGGTTTCGTCTCATTTTGTTCGGAGTTCTAGTACTGAATCATACAATTTTGTTTATTTAACTTTAGATTAAGATTTAGATTTTTTTAATACTTAATAAACGTAAATTTTTCTTTGTTACAAATATTTCATTTTTATCGATTAGATATTTTTAATGTAATTTATAAAATGTATACAAATACAATTACGAATTCAAATTTTCTCTTCTCAATGATCCCTTTTCGCAATTTTCCTTCTCCTTTTATACTATTTCACTAACCTTATTCTAAATTTAAGGGTTTTATTTTTATCATCTAATACTTAAATTGTAATTATTATGGCAGGTATTAAAGTTAGTCATTTATTAAGTTATGAAAACTCAGGAAAAATTGATACAATTTCCTCCAAGCTTTCATCATCATTGCTTTCCAATTTCCCTATAATCTTTGTGATTCTTTTATTAATTGAATGTACCTTTAATGTTATGTTGAAATAAATGGAGTGAAGGCAAATAAAAAACTTAATTATTTGATTGTGATCTCAAACCGTGATCATTCTATAACAATTTATCAAATAAAACTTTTCATAAGAAAATCTTATGATATTACATGGTGAATAATAAATACGTATGAATTGTATACAAATAAGCTGTTATCGAGGAGAAAAATACGCGTGCAAATAAAAAATTATAGTTATTATTAATTATTATACATACGTATTACATATATTACTTATTCAAATATTTAAATCTATGGTTTAAATTGATTGGTTATTCATAAGATTTGAGATTTTTCTTCTCATGTTCGTAAATTTCTCTCGTTGATGGACTCGAGAACATTTTGAGTTGATTGGAATGAATGTACAAGTGGAGTTGTCAGTTTTTATTTTGCTTAGCAATTTATCATTTATTTTAAAGCTATTTCCAAACGAAAGGAAATTGATAAGATTACAAATAGGAAAATTAATAAAGAGTGCTTTTTATATGCGATTTGACTAAAAATTAATTAAAATTTTAGTTTCAATTCATTTTAGAGTTTTATAAACTGATAAGTTCAAATCTAAAGTGGACTAATTGTCAATTAAATTATAAATTATAGGAAAAATCAATTAAACCTTAATTTTGTGGGTTTATCATTTAACATTTTCAAGTGGATAATCATTAATTATGTAAATAGTAATTGAATAATATATAATATAATATATATATATACCTAGCTTAATAACATAAAACAAACATTGCAACACGAAATGTTAGTGTTCTTTTTATCGACAAGAAATGTATCTACTATTTGGTTAAAGCAAATAGGTTTTTATTTAATGATATAAAATAAATTATAAACCCTTGGTATTGGTTTTATTTAAACGAAATTTATAGTAATTTCAAATTTATAGAATTAAATATTTTTTCAAAGCAAGTCTCCACTCCTCAATAATAACAATTCTAAAATATTAATTCATTTCTCTGTTTGAATTACATTTAAAAATGTAAGGATTCAAATTATTTTGTTTCATAAAGATTATGAATCTTTATTTTCCTATTATAATAATTAATTTTACATTTGCCAAATCGCTTCTGAAATTTAAAAACTTTAATTTAAGAGAGACCAATGTTAATTATTATAATAAAGCTTCTTCCTATTTAGTTTCTCTTAACGACTGCGATATTCATTTAGTAAAACAAATTCAAAGTAAACAAGACGATGAAATTAATTTATATGCAAAATACGTATATTTCTACACTGGAATATTAAATTCAATCACTACGATCAACTCTGAAACATTAGAATCATTTCCTGACTCATATCTTGAAGATTATTTGTTTAGGGTAAAATCAGCGACGAGTATTTATAGAAGATATTTAAGATGCAAAGCAATAGTTTTAATAAAAGATTCAACTGTTTACAGCGATATTGATTTTTTAGACTTACAATTTGTAGTAATTAATATTAAAAATAGAATTTTGATTTCGGAAAATGATTTTTTTATTTTGGCTTTTAATACTGACCTTCAGAATATTAAAGAAACTATTGAGTGGCAAATGTGGCTAAATTCATTTAAACAAGAACTGTTTTGGGTTTATAATGATTTTAATAGTTTTAATTATCCTGCTGATTCTCAATTAATCTATGCAATTTCGTTTAATGAACAAATCCCTACCAAAATTATGTTATTAAAGCCATTCATAAAAACTTTAAATATGAAAACTGAAAGCAGAAGAAACATTTATAGACAATTTCTTTTGAACCTTAAATATGTGGAAGAAGACCATGTTGCTGCAAATAAGGAATTAATTTATAAAAATAATGATTTCAATGATTTTGAAGGTGCAATTGTAACAAATAGTAAAATTACATATAATAAAAATATTAAATCTCAAGATTTTAGTGTCAGCCAATGTCAAATGCTAGAAAAGCATTCTCATTCAATGGATGCCAATCATTGTGTTTTTCTCTTAGCCGCAAAAATTTTTAATTTTTCTTTGAATAAGCTTGAGATAAATGACAATGCAGTTATAAATAGAATAGGTTGGGGGAAAAATGCAAACGATATTTTTAAATATATTACGATCAATGAAACATTTGGAAACAATTCCAGAATTTCACTTCAACAGTATTATTCAACTTATCCGACATATCACGACCAATTCACGTTTACAAAATATTTTCGGAAATCTAAATGGATAAATTATTCACTTTTATTTCTACCGTTTGAAATTAATGTTTGGTTTTTCATTTTATTCTCGTTTTCCATAATTTTCTTAACATTCAAGTTTTTGAATTTTATCGAACATATTAATACTAGTATTTACAACTTAATAAATTATATTCAACTTATTGCTTCTGTTCTTTTACAACAGACGCATCCAACTTTAAATAAAATGTCAGATAAAAAGTTCAAATACTTAAGTTTAATAATACAAATAGTTTTAATGGGATTTGTTTTAAGTTCTGCTTACAAAGGAAAAATATTTTTATTAATTGTCTCGGAACCACCTCCTAAAATGCCACAAACTTTTCTAGAATTAGCCAAAAATCACCAAAACTATCCAATATTAACTTTTTCAAGCAGGATACCATCTAATTTTCAAAATGAAATGAGCAAATTGAATTTTTCCTCTCCATACTATTTCAATTGTTATTTTGCATTAATATCGTGTTCGTTTTTGAGTTTGTTAAAAGATGATAAATATCAATTAACCCATGTTGAAATTTACAAAGTATATAAGAAAATAACTAAATTGGTTTATGATGATTTTAATTATTTTTCTAATAGTATTAAATTTAACAAAGAAATAATTACAAACAAAGGAGATTTCAAACTTCCTGACATATTTTATATAATAGATCGCGAAATTTATGCATCACGTTTTCAAAGATGGATGCAATTCAATAATCCTAATCAATTCTATATTATAAATCAAAGAAAATATGAACCTAGGTATATAGACATAAGTTTTTACAATTTTTTATCAAACACCAGGATAAATTTTAAAATTAATGTTTTGCGGTTGCGAATTATTGAGTCTGGTATTTTTAAAATGTTGAATGAGGGTTATAATAGTTACCTTGCACTTTCTCCATTTAAAAATGATAAGGAATATTATATGAAGTTTAAAAAATGGAATCGCAAACACTACAATCAAATCAATACTTTTAAACCTTTGAACACTCCTAAATTTGAATACATGCCTAAAAGTTTAAATGTTAAAAATATATTACCATTCATAGTCATTTGGTTTTACATGCTTAACTTTTCAATGTCAATTGTATTGGGTGAATTATTTTATTTCAATAAACAAATTTTTATCGAAATTTATTCAGAATTTTGTTTTATTTTAAATAAATGCCAATTAAAACTTCAGTTCACAACTTTTCAACCATTAAAAGTTTTTTTCATTTGGAAAAAATGTAAAAATCATTTAAATAGAAACGTGCAATTCAATTTCAAATTGAACTTTAAGATATAAAGTAAGTTAATTAGCTGATCAGCTCACTCTGTGTTATCTGTGTTTTAAGTATTTAAGTAAGTACTCATGAGTACTCATTGCGAGAATTTTGAATTTGGAGAGAAGTTCCTCAATAAGCGCACCACTTGGGTCAGAGTCTCAGGGTTCTTTTTTTTATTCTAACGATATGTTGGGCTAATTGATTCAATGAACTCTGATTCAATTTTAGGTCGAATTACATTATCGAATTGCATACGGTTGGGTCGTAGACCTCGTAGATGAGATTGTCATCTTTCATCAGTTATGAAAACCCAGGAGTGTTTAAACTACATTGGTCGATATTCACTCACTCACTATTGTCCAAAATACATAATTTGTGAAAAATTTAAAAAAAAATTATATAAGAAAATAACTAAAGGACCTAAGGTCCAAAATACTCAAATTGTTTTTTCAAACTTCCTTTGACCAAGAGTTCTAAAATAAACAAATTTTAAAACATTTAAATTTTTTTAATTAAATTTACATGGAGGTAACGCCAATTGATTATCATGTATTTGGCTGAAAATTATGAGTATATAAGTTTTCGGGTACTGTGATTACGATATCATATCCGTTTTAACTAAAACTGGCACTGTGACTGGTTGAATTTTATTTGAAACAAGGAGTTTGATTTTCTTATACACTATATTACAGTTTAAAATAAACTTTCTTCTTTAATTCTTTAATTAAATATATTTGAACTTTAATTATTTAGAAGATTAAGTCAGTCAAGTCAAACTACACACTTTGAATAGATAGAGGTCTATATATGAATACGTAAATGCGTGGAATTTTTAAGATTTATAAGAGTATAGGTAAGGAAGTTTATAAGGAGTTTAAAAAATTAATAATTTTCAACATGCATGTTGATTATTTATTATGTACTTAAAATGTGCATGTTTGTTACATTTGGGTGATGGGAGTAATGAGAATAGGTTTATTGAAATTAAAAAGTTTACAATGTTGAGTTTGAATAACTTTTCTTCCACATCTTCTCTTCTTATAAATAGTAATTTATAATTTTGTAACAAATATTAATGTATTAATTAATGTCTAGTAAACTATATTTATATTATTTTCACCTCCAAAGTCAACATTCCATTCATATATGCTTTAGTAAGGTAGTTGAAATGCTTAATGTTAGATGTTAGTATAGTAATGATAATTGAAATAAGAAAGAGAGAGATGCAAATTTAAAACTTATTTATGGATTGTTATTTCCAGAGAATAAGATATTGAAAATTTAGTGTTAAATTCAAATAAAATTTAACAGGATACTTTAAATCCAACAGTTGGTTCAATAAAATTTTGGGTGAATTGATTTACCCTTGTGTAGACGTTTGGCATATTCGTGTCGGGGCATTCAGTTTCTTCATTGTAATTCAATATGTAGGATGAAAGTCCAATCTAATTAATATATTTTTTTGATTTCATAGAAAATTTAATTTAAATAATTTTTTTAATTTATCATTGATTTACTAAATATTTAATAGAGTTAAAGAAAACTTCAAAAAATAAACTACTTGTTGATATTTTCCATTCACAACTTGGAATATTGGTCCACCTGAAAAAATATAAAAGAATGGCATCTTTTTAGGTACTTATGTATTTATAAAATAAAAATGAATAAAAATATTATTTAACTCAATTAGTTTACCCGAATCTCCCATAAGCATTGATTGATCTCTATATTGGACACAGACTTTAGTTGATGCCATATTTTGCACTTTTTGAGAGCATTGTTGATTAGTTAATACAGTTCCAGTGGCTTGCAAAATAACATTTGATGTCCGTCTGCTACAAGTTGAATATCCCCACCCTGCTATCGTCGCTTGTCGTTGTGCAGCTCCAATGCAAATCTTCGTTACTGATTTTGTTCCTGAGAACGCTTTATCCAATCTTATAATGGCAATATCGTTTCTAAGGGATTTATCGTCATAATTCCTTTAAAAGAAGAAACACCAATGAATTCATTAACATCGACTTGATCGTCAAACATTAAAAAATTAAAAAATCCAAGTCATAATATTAAATGTTTAAAATTACGGATGTATCGTTATGGAATTTTTTGTGAAAGTAGATTCTTGTACTCCATCATAAGGGCCGTTGTAATCGTGTAGCCCTGCATATGCAAAATAAGTTTTTTCTTGTTCCAAATGAGTTAAACAATGTGCAGCTGTCAATAAATGATTTGGGCCCAATATAGTCGCTCCACAAAAATGTCCTTGCTATGAATTTACAAAAAAATTATATTGTCATAAATAAAAAATAAACTGATTAAACAATATATTTGTGTAATAGTGAAATACATACTTGATATAAAGCGACGATGAAGGGGAAAGCATTGCGCTCAACTGCATTTCCTCTGTAAACTTTTTCATCAGTAAAGCTATTATTACTATGGGCCATGTCATTATCAATATCGGAATTTGAGGCAATCAAATCTTGAGAAATTTCGTTAAAATCAACATTATCTTCTTTTTGGAAGCTTGCAGATTCGATAATTATTGCAAATGCTAGTAGTGTGAATATTATCAATGTTTTCATCTTCAATTTTTAAAAGGATCAAATTGAAAAGTAAGAATAAAAGTTCTATTATAGGATTTTCACTTAAATGTAATTGTGTAATTCCCAACAAAGGTTTTATAAGTTTTTTTTTTACTTAAAAATGATTAATCGTTTCAATCCATGAATTGACCTAAATAAATTATTATTAGAATTTAATATAAATAAATGTAATTCTTAGAACATCGTTTGAATTTAAATTGACAAGTTTAAATTCAAAAACTTTAGGATATCATTGAATAGATCCGTTAATATTTCTATGAAATTGTTCTCTCATACTACAATAATTGCCTTTTGTAGCAACAAAGAATTTTGTCCTTCATTTTATTATCTATCATGTTACAATTTTTTATTAAAAACTTTCCTTTAAATAATATGAATAAAGAAAAATATATTATTTACGTATTGTATTCATATTGTATTCATTTATAGATATCTGTTCGGAACTCTATACAAGATGAATAGAAACAAATTTTATGAAAACATTTTACATTAAAGTATTAAGAAATGAAAATGTGGTAGGAAATGTATGAATTACTAAAATAAAAATTT
>VJMY01001155.1:0-18221 GCA_009869795.1 Neelides sp. FZ-2019 | reverse complement strand
CAAGGGCCACCTTAGTTTAAAACAACCCTGTATATTGGAGTATTTGAAAGACATAAATTGTATATTGAAGGTATTTAGCTTGTTTGCGGGGATTTTCATGAAACAATAAAAAAAATTGGCAAAAAAGACCTTTTGATGATTCATTGATTAAAAAATTAAAATCAAAAACTCAAAAATGATACATTTTGGCTAATTCCCTTTTACGTTTTGATTCCTCATGAAAGATCCGCCCTTATAAAATAACATTTGATTGTTCTCGAACGCATTCTCTTATTCTCACATTAAAATTGATTAATTGAGATTATCTTCGTATAAATTAAACAATGTACATTCTGTATAATAACAAAGTTAACTTAAAGTTTAGACTACAAACAACAAAAGTATTTAAAGTATATAATTGTAATAATAATAATGCTAATATCGTTTTTCCACTAGAGTTCCTCTACTAGTACATTACGAACCCCCGGTTTAACTACGATCCAACTCTTTTGATATTTAGCTGTTTAATCTCATTCGTTTTCCCTTAAATCTCACCGTTGATTTAACTAACTACGTTTAACCACTTAATTTAACAATTTGATTAAATTGATTAATTCCATGATATAAACTACCCAAAAATGTTCATTATTTGAACAAGTAATTGATTCATTAATTAATTGAAAGTCAATTTTTGATTAAATTAAAGTCTAATTGTTGATTAAATTGAAAATCTATCTGATGATTAAATGGTGATTTTAACTGATTTGAATAAAAATGATTTGGCAAAGATTGATGATGAGAAGACTACAAGACAAATAAGTCTAAATAAGGATTAAATTAGCTAACTATAACTAAGGAATAAAGTATATTAAGATAGTCACCAGGGTCGCCAGACGTTCTCAGAGTTTGACAAATCAAAAGGTTCGTTTTGCTGGAGATGGTGGACATGATTCCCAAAGGGGGACTTGAGATGTTGGAAATGCGGGGGCGAAATGGGACCTTCGGAGGATCCGCACGAACCGGCCGGGACGATTGCGAATAATTTGCCCGAATGCACGGGCGAGGAAGGCGGGGTGTACGGAACGAGCAAACTCCCGCCGGATCCGAAATAGTGCTGGGAGGAGACCTCGATGGAGCGAACACAATGGTCCAAGTGGGAGATGAGACGCGAGGAGACCGAGACGTCGGCCCGGGACAAGTTCAGGCTCGTCATGTACTTGCTCACTTCGTTGGCACAGTGGAGGAATCCGGCACGGAAGCGTTCGGCGGGTTCACCGCGTTCGGAAGCCGCCTGCGAACGGCGGAGTTTGTGCAAGTGACGGACAGTCAGCTCTAGCACGTCTGCTTTCTCCAGGCGGGACACGGACTCGCCTTCGGCTTGCAGTGCCCCGACCAAAAGCTCCTTCAGTTCGTCCAGACACCGGTTGATCCGCGCTCGTCTCTTGCGTTCCAACATCGGCTTCATCACCTATGAACCAAGGAATATTTCTAATTAAAGCTATTGACTAATCAACAATTTAACCAATCAAACCATCAATCAAACCAGCAATTAACCAACAGTTTGTCCAACATTTAAATAAACAATTTAAACTCAATTCAAAAATGTGAAAAACAGTTAAAAACCCTCAAAATGGAAAACTTGAATTCTTGGACTCAACGCCAAACCAAAAAGTTAAATAAATCAAAAAAGTTTAAAAGTGAACAAAATATAGAACTAAAATTGAAAAAATGACTTTTTTGAGTTTTGTGAAAAGACCCGGATATTTAGGAACCCGGGTGTTAGTAGTGATTAGTGGCGTACCTTTCTGTACTGATAAGTCCTCGAAATGGGCTGTTCGTCCTGAGCGACGATGGCTGCCATGGTGGCAGAGTGATTGTCTGGTGCGGGTGGGTGAGTGTGTGTGGTTTGGCTGAGAGCCGTGGGCCGAATGATCGTCGGGATCTTTGGCTTTGACTTAAAGGGGGTTGTGGGTGATTATTGTAGGTAGCGTGGGAACGGTGGGCGACTCTCCCTTCCCACGCTTCCTTCCACACCTGCCATACACACCACCACTTGACCCACTAAACCACCCCCACCAATGCAAAGCCTTAGACACATCCCGATACACACCCCAATATACTTACACACCCGATACACACCAAGGGAAGCACGTAGTAAAACCCGAAATACCCTTACACTTCCCTAGACCCCAACATTTCACCAACTAATACGCCCAAATATGTCCAATATTCCTACCCTACTGTAGTTCTGTATGTATTATGTATTACCCTTAAATTGATTTTATTTTATCTATAGCCTATTAAGTATATTATGCTTACTACCTAGAACTATATAGTGCTGAACAGAAAGTTTAAATATTGTTTACAGAGATAGTTATAAGTTTAATAGGGAATGACAACGCGCCGGACGCGATGTCAGTTTAATAAAGGGCCAAACGCCGTGTATTTAAACAGAATGTGCCGGGGAGACTATTGAACTTGGCTGAACTTTTCTTTTTGCTTCTATCACCATAGCGAGTTCTATTTGAACTTCCCGTGTGTTTGAGTGAGTCGCGTATCTTTACAAACATTGCAACTTTCCTAATAGACTAATGTTATAGATTGTGTTAAAATAGGATCTTGGATCTTGATATGCTGGTTCGAATTGATACGAGGTCATAATGTACCTATATTTAAACGTGTGTATTTTCTAACTACCAATGGTATTTCGAGCGGCGTGGGTGTGAGTCATTGTTTGTAAATATGATCTTCTTGAGAGACCAAAGGAATTTACAATCACACACTCAAATCCCATCCACACATTCACACATGCGACTCACTTTGACAAGACGAGAATGCGAACCATGGGATGTTCATTAATAAACTATTATGACGCCCAAGTCACTTTTATTCATAATAATAAACACAGATCCATCAATTACAAACACATTACATAATTTACTCAATTACAGATCCAATTCTCTATTGTACATTAATTATACTAATTACATGTACGATTACGAGTACTCTCGTACATATTTGCCAATAAACATAATTCTATAACTCTTATAATTATAAATACTGCAACTTGTTTGAACTAAAATTAATTATGTTAAAAAATTAATTTTTTTCGTAAAATATTCAATTTGAGCTGTAAGCTGCAAATGAAAATGGTAAAGATGAATTGGAGGAGAAAAGGAAAGACTATTGATTGGACCAAGCAGGTGAATAATAATAAAGTTTGCGAAGAATAATAAATATTTATTCTGAATTGAATAGATAGAATTGCATATTTGCTTTTGTTGTTATCTAATTAGGGGGTTGGTTTGAGAGTCAAGTGTAAAATTAAAATGAACAAGTGGGGAATGTGAAGGGGGATTGACGGGGTTGAGAATTGGAGTGAACAAGTGGTTGTTTCCGGTTCCTTTTCCTATTTCCCATTTAATTCGGTGAGATTTAAAAGGGGAAGTTCACAAGGGAAGGGAATTCCCACACTTGACTTGTCGATCTATTGGACAATCTCCAATATTTATGTATGAAGATTGTCCAATAGATATACGCTCTGTATGGAATGAAATTAATTGCCCATTTACTCACACATTTTCTCATATAAATGCATAGAATGTCAGAAGTCAGAATTTCACCCCTATATCTTTAAAAAGTTAATAGATAAAACCCTATAAAATAGCTAATATACCTACTAGCTTCAATAAGTTCAATAATTCAATATGAAAAAATTATCATATTTTCATACTGAATTAAACTGTCAAATATAAGAAATGCAAGGGTTAATTTGAGAAACGTTTCGTAGTTAAATATATGGGAGACATAGAAGAAATATATGGTTTTTACAAACAAGTAAAATGTATAAATGCATACATCTATGTATTATGGATGATTATGAAAGATATATGAAAGATCATGCATGAATAGTATTAGATGGCTAATCTCTGGGTTGAATCACTCTGGTCGAATTTGTGCATAAAAAATTGATGTGTGTCCCTTTAATAATGGTTTATTGATATCCAAGACCGTGTGAGCCGTTTCGTTCTCAAAACAAAAGGAAATTGAAGCCGTTCAACTGCGCATTTAACTCTTCGGCTCCTTCACATCCACAATCTTGCTAATATGCTCATGTTCATCCATTATGACTGGGATATGATTGGACAATGACGTAATGCGTTGTTAATTCGCCTAATCCCAATTATTCAATTCCGCTCGCATTAATGAGCAGAACAAAACTCAATTTGATTCATTGAGAATTCCCACACTTTTCAGAACGACGCTCATTTAGCCTTTACAGATCAATAAATGAAAACAAATGACGAGTATTCACATTCGATCATATTCACATCAACTGTATTCATTATCATCATTATGTGTACTTATTCATCATTATAAATAATAACAGGGTTTAATGGGTTTATCACGCACGTGGTGTCATTTGAACTTTCAAGAATCCGTAGTAGTAAATGCCTGGTAGATTCTTTAACAATTCCAAAAACTTCCAGGCGACAAGACGCCATAAGGAATCCACGACAAAATATAATTCGCAATTTTATTATATTATTAAAGGGCTAATCAATATTGAAAGTAAAAGATTATACTTATTACAAAATTACAATAGTTAATATATGTAAATAATGTTTTATTTCATTGACATTTTAATGACATTTTAAGCCTGTAATTAATAGGATAGTAAAATGATATTCGTTTTAATTTTATATGAAATTGAAATTCAAGTAAGTTTAGTAAGAGTTTAGCTAAAGTGAAAAGCTAAAGGTTATAAAAGTTATAAGGAAGTGAAGGTGTAAATAAAAAGATGCGCGCAGGAACTTTTAGTACTTTTAGCCACGATAGCCTCCAAGAACAAACCCATCACAGATGCTACGTGTGTGGATTTTATGTATGAAGGAGTCAAGAAGGCGTTTGCGTTTGGGTTGAGCAAAGAACCCAACAAGATCCTGTTTTCCCTACTTTGCCTCACTTTGCCTCTTTTTCAAAATTTCTCAGCTTATTTCCGAATCATTAATTAGAATTCTGCGACTTTCTCCCTTTGGTCAAATCCTTTTCTTTATCCCCTTCCCTCTATCGTCATTCGTCAATATATCTTATATGGATTAGATATATATCTATTTATATATCTAATATAATATATATCTAATATATCTATATCTAATAGACATATATATTAATAGATATATAATAAAGACTAAAGAATGTTGTAATTTAAAAAAAAATCACCCGCCGAGTTTACAAAGCCCACTGACGCCCATACTTTAGAACCGAGATATTGTAAGTAATTCTCATTCTCCATTTTTTCCAATCTGCAAATCTAAATTTTACTATTTTAAGACTTTAATACTTAAATGCGGTTCATGCATAAGGTGAGGATTTGAGCCAAAAGCTTATAAAGTTAAGTCAAAGCTCATATAGTCTTGGGCTAAATATTTAAAAGCATTTCATAGAATATTGTCCTAAAATTGTCATATTACAGAGGCTATGTGAAATTTTGGGCATAAAGTGTAACATGAGTCCCATACGAGAGGTTTAAAATAGTGAAAAGTGTATTTGATTTGTGTGAGAACGTGGGATTAGAACACGTTGATCCTCGATTGATTAGTCTTGAGCGAAGGAGGGAATGAGCGGAGGAATGGAAGAAGATGAATCAGGAGGAGTCCGGTGGTGATGTGAAAGGAGTAGTTAGTGGCTCTGGGCCTTTGTGTGTGAGTGGTTGTGAGGTCTGAGAGGGGTGCGGGTCGTGTGTTGTAGCATAGAGGGGCTGATGCTCGGCGGAGGTTCGTACGTGAGCCATGTGTGGGTTGCGGGCACGAGCTGGAGAGGAGAACCGTGGGAACGAGTTCGCCTCCGTCTCCCACGCTTCCTCGCATTCCCACACCCAATTACTACAGCCCTGCTTCAAACCAGCTATGCGGCTACTTGCTCCTACACCTTAATTCCCTATAGCCTATACGCTATATATTATGTACATACAACCAATCGTACTATACTATACTCTCAATACTATAAACTATACTATTCTACCATGGTAATCAAGAGATATGGATTTATTCTATGTATAAGAGATGAGGATTGTCTAGGTAGTACATGAGGATGATAAGGTAGTAAGTCTAATGGCTTCTTGGTTGGGATGAGGAGGAAGATGAAAGGGAGACACACGGAGCTCAACATGCCCCGACCCTAATTAATTGAGACGTTCACCACCTCGCTCCGCCAAGTTCTTTTTCCTTACTTTTTCTCCCTCTTTGACCTCTTGCGTTTCTTTACTTTCAAGACAACCCGACCACTCCCACGAGATACATCAAATACTTCCACATACATTCACTCAGGTGAGTTGGGTGTATTGTGGATGGAATAAGCAGATTACTCAGAGTTGACGCTATCTACTATAGAGTGAAAACACCTGCTGCTAAACGGCTTCACCGCTTTTCACACACGGTTGAACAGAGTTCAGATCAATTAAAACTTGCGAAAATTGTCAATATTTTCACTTTTATTCATATGAGTATTTGAACTTGTATTTTGATTTGGTTTGACTTTAAGATTTTTAATTCCTGTGCATTGAGACCCCAATTAGGTACTATTTATTAGTACAATTCAGACACTACAGGTATTTACACATGATAGTAAGTTTGACTAATGTGTTCCTTCATTTAGACATGGGAAATGCTTGGAATTATGCTTAATAAAGCTGTAATAAAGCTTAAATTAACCCCCAAACTCTACTCTATGCATATTTTGTATATTTATACATACTTTAGATATTCTTTTGTACATTTTTACAAAGAGTCATAAGCACACGTCTTACACGGACTTCTTTGAGAAGAAATCAAACGAGCATGGAAGAATTTTAACCCTTTCGGACTTTGTCTTGTTAATAATAAAAAAGATTTTTGTCCCATATTATAATACGCTATGGAATGAGGAATGAATATGGAATGAATAATATAATGAACATATATGGAAAGGCTTTACTTGGTTTATAAAGAATTCCAGTTATACTATATTTCAATTCAAAAAGGGTATGTAGAGTATGCAAAGGGTGAAGTATTGTGATTTAATGGGTCCCTTAAGAACTTAAGAGTGCGAAGGTGTAGGGCAGAAATTCGTATATTATTAGTACATAAAAGAGGGATCTTTTGGTCTGAGTGTGTGTTGGTAAGAGGAGAATAAATTAACATGTTTTTGTGCGGAGGGCGGAAGAAAGGAATGCGAGGGTTGTTGGAGGCCCTTTGGGTAATCAGGGCCTTTTGGAGGGCCGTGAAGGCTGAAGGGTCTTTGGAAAGCCGAGCTCCCTTGGATGGAGTTCATCTGAGCCGAGGGTTGAGCACGAGAGCAGGTGGTCGCGTTGGTTGGCTCCCACGCTTTAGCAAAAGGCCCTCAAGGGATCCTCCACATGACCCTTTTTAAACCATGCCCTTCTCTCCCTTCAGCCCCATTCCACGCACAACCACCGAAGAGGCAAGAACTCGAATTCTCGCTCCCTTCACATAAATCTCCTGCCTCCACCACACACTTTAAAACCACTTGTAATCACTTTAAACACATTTTTCAACATGTGCCAAATCAAGAATAAGACTTCGCAAAGACTCGGCTCTGGTCTCCCTGCCATGGAGAACAACATTCCGCAAAGCCCGAGAAAGAAATTGGTAAGGATTTGGACTTATTACATATTTTTGTCACTTTCCCTCCATTTTGGACAAAGGAAATTCCTTTGACTCCTTTTTGGAATCGAAAGTTTAAAAGTCTTTAAAGTCACATTGAGACATTTTAGTCTTGGTGGTTTAATGGCTTAATGGACAGTTTGACTAAATATTTCTATTTATGTTATTTTAGATGGTCGAACCAAGGATGAGAGTCGTGAGTCCGTTCAGACGAGTGGCCAAGACGGCGCGAGTCAACTTGAACAACTTCTGGGGACTTTTGTCCTCCAAAATGGCCCCTGCTGATCTCCCGCTCTCCATGACCTCGACCACGACGGAAGAAGAGGAGAACCGGCTGAACGAGATGATTGAGGCGGCGGCTTTGGCCGAGTCCCAAAACTCCCTCAATTCCTCGTACGAAATCTCGCTTTCTCGCCGCGGGTCGGTGGCTTCCTCGTCGGCCTCCTCCTACTTGTCACTCTACGACTCGGACGTTTACGACACTTACTCAAACTCCTCTTTCTACTAAATAAGTTAATTAATAGTTAAGTTTTTAATCACTTTCAAATCAGATTTTTATTTAATCAAATAATTGTCAATCCCATCATCACTTTTGACAACTTCGTTTTCATGTATGACTTAAAACTGTGATATTATTTTACTTTTATACTTAATTTGCAAGTTAATCTTTAGTTAAAGGTAATCTTTTAAGTTAAAGTTAATCTACTTAAAAACAATCTTTTTACGTTACGTTACATTCCTTACGTTACGTTGAATCAAATGCACTACAAAGATCTTTCATTAACTTAATCATTTTTACTATTTTAACATTTTTTAATCAGTTGACAAACTCACTCACGTTATTTAATCATTTTGTTGAATCTTATACTATCATTTGTTTATCATTTAAACATAATTTACAATTTTAATCATTTCTATCAATTTATCACTAACTTTTAAGTTTTTAGTTTTACTTTAACGCACTCAAATCTCATGTTCCAATTATTGTTTCTCAATGCAAAAACAAGCCATAATTTTGTGAAAAACAAGGATTTTTTCAAAATACTCATATTACTTGTATGCAAATACATTATAAGCTCGTTAATATCGTAATTTACAATAAATAATATTAATTATTTATTTAAGCCCTGTGGCCAATTTTACTTAACAAACAATGTGTTATTTACTCATTAAGAAATCCTGTACAAAAGATATATATTGTACATACAAATCGAACGTTGACGCTCAAAATGGATATTAATTATACAATAATGAATTTTTATATTTATATGAATCAATGATGATGAATATGCAAAATAAGCAAAATAAAAAAGACAATTTTTGCAATTCCAAAATACTATTTTTTTGAATTCTTTCTTCGCTCACCACATTGTATCAGTTCTCATTCATGGAGATTTTCTTTCATTTAAACTTCATAACTAAACAGTCACGTTTCTCACATCCAAATATACAATCAACCACATTCATATATATCTACCATAGTTAACACATGTGCAATTTAATGAAAACATTTTAAACTTTAACATGTATACAGTATAATATAAAATATCTAATATCGAATAATATAGAATACTTCAATATAATTACAAAAAATGCATGGCGTTATAATGAATGCAAGAAAATACTTATAAGGATACCCATCACAAATCGGTACAATTAAACGTGTACAAAACATACAATATAATATATTTTAAATACATTAAATACAACATTACAATTACTTGTTATCGTACATATCATTCATGTACTTATCATGTACGAAGTATGTATGGCTTTAAATGAAATTCCGATTAAAGGCCAATGGTGTTTTAAAGGGCGTTTAGCTCAACGTGGTAGGTGGAATGTAAAGCCATATGGCCAATTCGCGAATCTTTCCAAGGCGAGTTGAGGAGTGTGGGAAAGTGAAGACAGTTGCAGAGCGGAGAAAGAAACTCAAGAATCCCCCTTCAGCTACACATACACCCGATGAACAAACCAAAGAGACTAATTAACTCAACCAAAGGTGAACATTCCTCACCAACAAGGAAACTCTCAGAAACATCCACTTTACCCCAATTAGAAAAATCTCTTTATTCTTTTCCTCTCTATTAACTCTCAATTAACTCACAATACTGTTTAGCTATTCTCTAACTTCATTTAACTTATTCTGTACTATCTATTTATATCAACGTCTCATCGTTTAACTCCATTTAATCTCATGTTTCATCCCACTGTAAGTACTTTGTAGATTTATCTCTTATTCTCACATCTTCAATTACCTGTTTATTAACTTCATTTCTTTTCTCTCATATTTACTTACGTCTTCGAACGTTATGAACAATCCAATCAAACGTTTGAGCTTTTCTTTGTATCCACTTAAACTCTGCTTGTTACTCTACTTATATACTGCATTCACATTACATTAGCTGAACTCTGCTTACACAGCAGTTATTCCATTAGTTTCATAGATCAACAGTATTTTGTATGCTTTTCCTTTAAAAACTCCAAGAGGAGCAAAGGAGGCAATGGAGCAATAATACAAATAAATACAGTGTTAAAACTTGTCTTGTTAGCACTATGATATAACTACTGTGTATAAATGAAACCCAATATTCTTAACTACTGTATAAAATTACAGTGTAAAGCACATTTCGCAATGGTTATTTGGATCCTATTTAGTTTAGTTATACCAATGGTATAATACCATATTTCCTTGTATTTCTTGGACACTTTGTCCCTTTTCCCGCAAACTGGGTCTCTTTTTTTTCAATGTACTTTTTGGCATGATGATCCTGAAAGGTTAATTCTTCTTGAGGGTTCTGAAGAGGCGAACATGATCCTTCAAGAGGAAGAAAAGGAAACTTTGAGGAAACGTTCTTTTGAGGGAAAACCTCATATTTGAATCACCTCCGCTCCAAACCCATCTCTTCTCACTCTAATATACCCCACCGATACATCTTGTACAGAAAAGAGGGAAAATTGGAGGAAAAGTCCTGAAAGAACTTGCCCAAACTCCCATTATGAATGTAAGTAGTGAAAGATTGGAGGGGCAAAAAAGGCCATTGTGGAATTCGAACCTCTATTACTCACTTACATTATTATACATTTCACCCGACCTACAATAAGATCATCCTGGAAATCCTATACCTAAAATACATGAACATTTTATACATTTACTCGATTGACTATAAGCCATACATGCTAATACTATAGTATATAGTGTTGTAATATAATGCTGATGTATATAGAAGGGCATATAGGTAGATACATTATGAATTGAAGAGGAAAGGTAACCTGTTCGGTGTATTTCTTTGAGTTCTTTCACTTATTTGGGCGGGTTGAGGAAGAAAGAAGGTCGTGGGCGTTTGGGAGGTTTGGATTCAAAAACCCTCGGAGTTTCTTCATGCGGAAATGCCCAGACAATTTGAGGGGAGCCAAAGGGCCAAATGGGATATAATTGACGAGTGAGGTCTAATCGTTTCCTTATAACTCATCCAACCACCTTTTTTTCAAATCATCCCTGCAATCCCTATAACAAGTGCAGTCTGGACTGGAGGATTAAAGGAGCCCTTACAATTCCTTCTATATTTCACATTTATTATATAGATAGATACATAATTTCTCAATTTCTCTTATGTGACTCATATATATTATATATATCATTTATATTGGATTTGGTATTATATACTGGATATGAAGAATAGAAATACACTTTTCTTTGGGGGAGTTTTAAGGGCTCCACCTTCACTTGAAAAGGCTTTAGAAAAATTTACAAAAAATACACGAGTGTATATATATATATATAATATATATTGGATTTGGGATTTTTTGAAGATTTTCCCACACTAGGGGTTTTCCGTACTTATTCTCGTACCGCCTTCAAACGCCTTGTATTCACCAGGCCAAAGTGATTGTGGAGTATTTGTATAATGTAATTGTATAATTGTATGAATGGGATCTTTAAAGACTCGACTTACCTTACTTGAACAACAGAAAACCCCAAAGTTGTATTAGGGAAGATATAGTATTATATACTTATATTTACTTATATAAAGAAATCTTAAGAGATTTGGCCTTTGGTTGTGTGTATCGATGATTGAGAAAATTGAGAATGGAAAAATTGTGAGTTTGAAGAGATTGAATGGGAGACCATTGTGGGAAGTTAACCGTCCGCGTCTCCTCATTGAATTAAAAGGCGTTTTGGAGGTTTGGGTAAACGAGGAAGTTCAGCTCAAGTGATAAATCATAAGAATATGTACATCTATTATTATTCGAGTTTTCTATTCAATTGTTGTTATATGCATCTATTTCCTCGCATCTTTATATTGTTAAAATATGGCATTTTCGATCCTTCAAAACTCGGGTGCTTCCGGTATTGAACAAAAGTCCGATTCAGCCTTTTTCGCAAATCCACAACATGACGACGCTTGCATTTTTAATTTTGTATTAAAAAATAAAAATTATTAGGTATTTTAATTTTTAATGGAAATTGTGTTTTTGACAAAAATGTGACATTTATATTGTAATTTATTGTAATTCACAAGATCGAATAATTAAAAATCCTAATAGTTTAAAGCATCTACATTGATTAATTTAATTTTTCATTTAAATAAATTCAATTAATTGAATGAATATAACTATTTATGTGAAAAATATTAATAATATGGAAAAATGAGAAAAGTTCATTTGACTTATTAGATTAAATGTCAATTGTCCTCAGCTGTTCTGTTAAAGTCAAATAGTGTGAATGAATGATGAAAGAGGAAATGAAAGCCAAGTAATGGAAAAGTAATTGAATCGATGTTATTGAATTGGCCTTGTAATATACTTAATGCTAGAAAGAGTACGTATAAAATATGCATTTGTTTATACATTTTCGAGTATGTATAGCCATTATGGTAAGTAGATTGAATGAATTGAATAATAGGACCAGAGCATGTGAGGAGGACTGAAGCGTTGTGTGGTCGTGTGCACGGCGGGGCCTTAAGGGTCCTTTTTGACCTCTTGAGCTTGGAATGGGAACGTCGTGCGGTTCGTCGGGGCTTCCACCGCCCGTCCAACACGCGAGCAACCTCATGTTACCAAAGTCTCAAGAGACCCAAACAACCGCGCTACGCCCTTCGCATATTCTCCATATTAAAACCACATCTACTCATCCCCACTGTTTTGAACCAATTTATCATTTCATATTACTTTAACTCTCTTTAATTAATCAATGTTCATTACAGTTACAGTTCTCAATTAAACTACCTATTTAAGCAATTACAGCTTAGAGTAATTAAGTTGCAGTAAATTAAATTCTATGTACTTAAAGCTTAAACTTCTAAGATGGATGGAAAGTACTTAAGGCTTTTAGTAAAAGCAAGTAAAGTAAAGCTAGAATTGAAAAATACATTTGAGCATCGTATTTAATTAAGAATTTGGGTTAGTTCGTCGAGTTAGCTGGTTAGTTAGTAAACTGAGATTTGTATGTGTGGTGGAGTATAGGTATGTGTATGTAGGAGGTCGTGAGAGGATTTAAGGGTCCGTCTGAGTGAGGGATTTTGTCCCTTTTTTGTTAGCCTGCGGGAGGCACGTGTGGGTTTTGTGTGTGTGGGTCGGAGTTTGGGAAGACGGCGAGTCGAGCGTTCCCACGGCACCACGGCAGCAGCAACACCAACACCTGCCAAACACACGCTACGACAGAGGCACAAACAGCCACCGAACGCCCAACATACCCTCACACACGATCCCTTATCTTCAACCCTCCATTGCACCCTCTCAAATCTCAACTCTATGTAATTTCTATATGCTTCTATAGACTTGAAGCATCTTCTTACTCTCTTTTATAATTGTACAGGTCCTACCTTACTCATAAGACAATTCCTATACCAAACGGGTTAAAATGACTTTCTATTAAGCATTTATAAGAATAAGTGTACAAGTAGGAAAGTGTAAAGTGTGTTTAGCTTATAATGTTTTATAGCCTTTGCATATTAGACACAGAGTAAGTGAATTGTAATGGTGTATGATAGGGAATGTCCAAATAACTGTGTATAAAATACTCTTTACTATAGGAGTAATATAGGAGACTACTTTGTTCTTTCACTGGTGCTATGCATAATAATGATGATGGTGTTGGTTATCTAAGGAAGGAGAAAGAACTTGAATGAGAAGTCCATTAATTCACCTCATCAGACTAATGATGAATCACTTATCAACTCCGCCATCGCTCCGCTTCAAATCCCTTCATTATCCCCTAGAAATCTCTTTGGATCTTAACACGGCCTCAAGACTTTTTATTTTTGCCTTTATAGCCGTTCTAATTATTATAATAATTTTATTAAACTAAAATCTATAAGTACCAATCTAACAGTTTCTTGAAGCAAATGGATTCAAATTTTCTTTAAACATAGTTAAACAAAATAATTAACAATGGCAAAGTTAGTGTTGGCTATAATAGTGTTGGTTGTATGGCCAAGTCTGGAATTCCCAAAATTAAAGATTTAGGTAAATAATGTGGAGTTCTTAGGTATTTGAATAAAAAAGACAATTGGCATTTTATTAGGGATTGACTGGTGAATTTAAAATACATTATTGTGGTTTTGTGAATGAGGCGGCGAGGCGTACACCTGTGGCCAACGAATTCCACGGGTTTTTTCGCAATTTGGGAGATAAGGGAGAAGATGAGAGGGAACAGGTGGGGAATATGAAACTTGTTCATTTAAATCAAACGTATTATTTACCAGAAGAAGAAGGAGAGGTGAAAGAGTCAATTCACTAACTGTGTGGGGGAAAGCGAGGAAGGAATTTATTCAATTCCTCACCTGTTACGCTTTAAATTCCTCCTTTTAACTCACACAGTGCCAAGGGATTCTTCGCCTTCGAATTCCTCTCTCATTCAACACATTTACTCATTTTCATTTTTAATCTTATCATGTACATCATCTCTTTCTGATTCCCACTTGATTACATTTCCCTTAAATTCTTTTTAATAATGCCAACACGCATTATTTCCCATTTTATACGAAAATTCTCAACACCTTTTGAGTTTTTAGCATTCTTGCCAACATCCACATCTCTCTTTCTCTCTTATTACTCGCACGAGATCTCGAGTATGCATATATGAAAGAAAAACCTGAGCAATTTGCGCATGATAAATTTCATGTAAAATGGATTAATAATTCCACATGCGATCACACTCATCACAAGCAGGAAAGCTATTTATGTCAGAATTAGAATTACTAAACCAATTCTCATTGGTCTCATACGTGAAATCCCTGAAAGCTTATAACATGTTATAAAAATAAGCCTATATCTCCCCATTTACAAATTATTAAAGGTAAGTTGAATCCTAAATATGACCAGAATGGCTCCGTGTATAAAAATCATAAAATTCAATTAAAAAATGGAAAATTAAAAAAGAAATGTGATTAGTAATTGGTGTAGTTGAGTGCTCCAAGTTAAACTAAAGCTTCGACTATCTACAAGTTAGATAGTAAGAAGTGGTGAGTATGAAACTTGGTTGGGGTATCTTGTCACTCTTTGGGCGTCTGTCTCTATTTGAGAAGTTTTTGACCTTAAAGGGCCCTTCGGTCCTTTGGACCTTGCAAGAAGGAAGAAAAGGAGCGTGGCGGGAGTGTGTGGTGATTGTCTTTCGCTCGGCACATGGTGGAATGTCGTGGTGTGGGAACGTGGGAAGGGGCGAGTTTCTCACGGTGTGCCTCCTCCTGCCCAACACCTGGCTCCCAAATACTCCGACAACCCTCCTTACAACCCTCATCATCCCCATAAGACTCCACTAGCATGCTTTACTATATACCCATTGCCATTGCTCTCTTCAACCCCGGCATGTTCGCCTGGCTTATAAGAAGACTTCCCTCTCCCGCTCCTACCTCACTCAACCACGAGCAGCCCGAGAGTTAACAACTCAGAAAAGCTCCTCTGCTATAGCAAACTTACACACGAGACTTGAACTTTCACAAGTTACACTTCGTATCTTTTTCTCAAGTTCACTTATCTTTTGATAATTAATTCAACATTATGGCTCCTCTCGCCTCACTCCCATACATTCAATCACCGGAACCCATCTCAAGGACCATGCAGTACAGAAAGGTAAATTATTTCCTCCAATTTCTACAAGTTTCACCTTTTTTCCTCCGAAATTGTCAATTTTTCTAATTTTCAAGTTTTTTGTATTTTAAACATTTTAGGGGTTTTAACAATCAAGAACAATTTGAGATTTTTAACAATTAAATACATTTTTGATGTTTCAAACAATTTTGACACTTGTTCAAGTTCTTGAGTTTTGAACATTTTTGAGTTTTTGGATACTTAAGTTTTTTCACCGAACTTTAAGCCTATTTGAGATTTTTAAGCAAGCCTGTTAATTAGTTAAAGATTACATTAGTTAAATATTGAGCTTAATGGCTATTTACTAAATGACATTTACTTATAATCGTTTTCACTTTTGTTCAGGTTACAAAGCCTTTGCTTGAGCGCCAACGACGTGCGCGCATCAACCGCTGCTTGGACGAGCTGAAAGACATCCTCGTCTCGGGCTTGTCGACCGAAGGAGAAAGCGTGGCGCGACTCGAGAAGGCCGACATCCTCGAGCTCACCGTCCGACATCTCCAGAAATTGACCTTTCTCAACACGACCTCCGTGGCCAGGGAAGAGGAGAAGTTCCGCGTGGGGTTTTCCTCCTGCGCCCAAGAAGTGTCCAAGGTCTTGGCCACGACCGTGATCGACGTGAAGGTCGGGAGTTCCTTGATGGCCCATTTGGCCCATTCCCTCAACTCCATGACCAAAAGATCTCGCCGCTCCTCCTCGACCTCCTCGACTTACTCGACCTCTTCGGACAATTACCGGCCGTACACGCCGCCGGCCTCGCCGGCCCATTCTGACTCTTCCTACACTTCACAATCATCTTCTGTGTGGCGACCGTGGTGAACAATTAGGCCTTTTAAATTAACTTTTTAAATTTATTTATTTAATTATCGCTTTCAAATAACACCCTTAATTTACTTTTTATTCGAGATTTTATTCTAGAGAAGATTTAATTCAATTTTTAAATTAATAATAATTTATCCTTTTGAAACACTTTTTCATTGCTCGATAATTGAATAATTTTAAGTAGTTTTTCAAGTTAGTTAGTTGATTGAAAAGTTTCAATTATTTATTTGTTAGCGAAATAACCGATGAATTATATTTATTTATTTAAAAGGGATATTTATTTGATATTCAAAAAGCTAAATGTCTTTCAAATGTTTAATAATTTACATATATAATTGGGATTTTAAAACGTTTTAATTTATTCATAATTAAGTTTATCTTGAGTTGCCCTCGTACAATCAAATATAGAGTTTAGAATCACTTTTTACATTTAAAACTTTTATTTGTATTAAGCAAGATTTAAGTAATTTTATAGCAATTTTTTATATAATTGTGTGTTCTTTCTTATAGTGAGCAAGAATTGCTAATTAGACTATCTTACATAATTATCTTTAATATTTGATTTCAATTATCCTTAGTTTATTCAACTTGTATTTGATTTCTTGTATTGATATTTATTTATTTAAATATATATTTTTTATTATTGATATTATTCTAATAGAAATGCCTGTGATAGTATTTAAGATATTAAAATATATACATAATACCGTGTTCAATAATCATGTACATTTAATTTATATAAAAAGTAAACGAGATTTTTTACTTTGAATGAAAAGAAGACAATAAGACATTAAATGATTTAAAAAGAAAAATAAATAAAAAAAACTTTGGAATTCCACGTATAAAAACAATTTTGTTCAACAATGACTTTATTTTGCACATGAGCATCCAATTCATTTTTCTCATTTTATTCATTGTACTTCAAATTAATTAGTTATATACATTTAGTTATTTGGGTCAGGGTGTAGAATGTGGGCACAGCAGAAATTTTTTAGTTTTTCACCAAAACCAAAATTGTTCGCCTTCGTTCAATTCGTGCAGAAAACACTATTAAAGGTGTTTTTGACATGTTAGAATAGGTTAGGTTAAGAAAAATTCCAGTCCTTAACCTAACCTAACTTGCCCTAACACCCTGACCAGTTATTTGTATTTGAAATATTCACATTGTTCACCTGATTTTCGTAAAATAAATGGGGAAAGGATTAAGTTGATTAACTTTAAACAAGATTAGATAAATAATAAGTTGCCCCAGTTTCTTTATAAATAATATATACTTAAAACATTAAGTTAAAGCATAATCATTGTGAAACATATAAGCATATGAATGATATAAAAGAAGATGAATTTAAAAGGATTGACCCTTTGAGCTCTTTATTCATTAATCTTAATTGACTTAAATTAATTAAGAAGGAATATATATATATGCAACCAGTTTGTCCAAGTTGGAATAAGTCGTTTTGACGTTCCTAGAGGAAAATACTTCGGAATAAAGTGAGAATAAGCTGGAAAATGGAAGAGAAATAAAAGAGAATCTGGAGGGATGAAAGGGTTTAATTTTAAAATAAATCTTTTATTGGATAAAAATGTTACGCAAATATACCTCTTTTCGACTGACCTTTGACTAAAAGTAAAAATTCTTTGATCTTCATTCGGAAATAGTTGATG
>VJMY01001154.1:0-18225 GCA_009869795.1 Neelides sp. FZ-2019 | reverse complement strand
AGACGATGCGGGAGTCAGAGGCCAAAGCCATTTCTTCCCAACTCACCCGAACTCCGTTGGCCACCGACGTGGAGATCACGGAAGTCAAGTTGAAATCAAAGGCCCAGATCAAGAAAGACCCGAAAGTCGTCTTGAACCCCATGATGATCCCGCAACCACAACACAGGGAATTGGCTTTTCAGGTCGACTTCACTTTTGACCCTATTAATGAGATTGCGGACATTACGCCACTGGCGCCCGAGGCTCCGGAGTCTCAGTCTTCCAAATGGTGGGCTGTGTTCCTCACGTTTGGGAAAATACCCAGAGACGAAATGGGATTGCTTCACATTGCCCAAGAGTAAATATACAATCTTAACCATTTTAATTAATTGAACAATTTAAATAATTTAGATTAACTAAACAATTTTAATTTATCGAATGAATTGAATGAGTGAATTAGGTTGTCAAAATCTAAAAAAAAACTAGAAAAATCAATTTTAAAAAGTTTAATTATATTCGGATTCTAATCAAAATAATCATTCATGCATTATAATTTTAGCAGAACAAATTATAATTCAATTAACTAACTTTAGCAAATTTAAATTTATATAATTATAAATAAATTAATATAAAATAAATGGATTATTTAATTTGTTTATTGTTAGTATGAAGAAATGCAATATTTTTAACTTTGTGGTTCATCCGGCTGCTCCTTGTTGCAACTTCGTGAGTTTCTTCCTTCTCTTGGCCTGCATTTCCTGTGCGATCAGCTCGTACGAAATCGCCTTTGTGGATACTTCCGAGTCAATTTATGTGGCCATTTGTCGCTATATTGTGGAGGCTTTCTTCGTTCTCAGGCTCTTTGGCAACTTTCACTTTGCATTCTACGATGAAGAAACTTTCCTTCTGGTTACAAGCATGAAAGCTATTTCATTAAGGTCAGTTAAAAAATATTTTCTCCAATTTTATTTTAATAGATTTAATAATTAGATATAATTGGAATTTCGATTTTTTTAGATATTTGAAAAAGATTGATGGGTTTTTCCTTGATTTCATCACGACGTTTCCCTTCGACGCGATTCCTTATATAATGAAAGTGGAAAATCCTGATGCAATGGCAGCCTATATACGAGGCCTTCAACTTTTTAGAATTGTACGTTAAAGATTCTTATAATTTTAATTGTTTTTATATCAAAATGATCAATTGGAATAATTAGTAAGAAAGCTAGCAATTAGATAAGAGTTAAGCTTTTGCGTATTGTTCATTTAATTCTTTTGCTTCTACTTTATAATCTAGTTCCTCTTTATGAGATATTTGAATGCAACTGAGAGCGATTTGCAAATGCGAACGTCGGAAGTGAAAGTCTTCAAAATCACTGTGCTTCTCTGCTTCATCTTTCACTTTTGTGCTTGTGCTTTCTATCTCGTCTCCTGTTACGGATTTCGGTGCACTGAAGGAACTTGGATGAATTTACTCATTGAGAGAATGATTTTAGAAAAAAGTTTATATTTCAATTTATCTTAATTTAACTAACCTAACTGTTTTAACTATTTTACAACTTTTAAACGACTAAATTAACCTAATGTAACTGTTTTCACTATCCAATAACTCAAAATTAACACTTAAATTACCTTATTAAGTCTAATACGTAATTTAATATAATATTTAATTTAACAAACCAATTTGCTTGTTTTATATTTTACTTACATGTATTTTAACTCCTTAGTCTGGGAATAATTTTAATGTAAAAACCGTTCAGATGGAAGTATTATTAAGAATCCATAAAAAACAATATAAATATTGGGTCATATTTGTCCCAGCCCAAACATAAGCGAATTCTAAGTTGAGATATATTTGTCCCAGAACAGACTAAGGGGTTAACAAACTATTTAAAATGAGAATCCAAAATTTTTTTTAGCCATAAAAAGTCCAAAAGATTTGACTACGGCTTCTCGCTACTTCATCTCGTTGCATTATGTGACGAACGCCATCACTTACACCGGAGCTTCCACCATGAGTCCACGAACTGTCTTGGAAATCGTCGTCACTTTGTCTATGATCTTCGCCACGATCTTCGTCATTGGATTTCTCGTTGGAGAAATGACTCAATGTTTGGCTTCACAAGTCTCAAGTAAAATTCATTACCAACATCAACTCTCTGTGCTTGAGGTATTGTTTTTTGTTAATTTTCTGATATTTTCAATGTTCTTTTTTACTAAACACATTTTTTAAAAAATAACAAATAATTAAGTTATTAATTAATAATCTAGTTTCTAAATATTCATTCCTTATTGCTAATGAACTAATTATGATGACTTTGTTGGACAAGGAACATTTGGCGAATGTTGGGCTTAAAAAGGGGAAAGCGACCAAAGTGCGAAATTATTACAAATTGTTATGGCAGAAATGTCACGGAATTCCTTATCATACTCTCATAGCCGAATTGCCTTATCCTCTTCGAGCCGACATTGCCTTTGAAATCTATGGCCCAAATTTTAGAAACGTAATTTAATAATTACATTTAAATTAAGCTAATCTACTTCATTAAATTAACTATTTCACTCAATTATAATATCATATAATTGAGAATGTAAAATTATAAATTAAAAATGTAACTAATTAGTATTTCAATTAAATCAAATGATGGGCGATGGAATGAATAAAAACCATATTATAATTGATTAAGAATTTTCTGTAATTTAATTGTATCAATTAATGAATGTTTTACTTTAAATTAATTGTTGTTAAATCAATTGTTTATAGTCCAGGATTTTGAACTTGATTGAAGACAACGTTTTACGTCAAATCTGCGCGAGGATCCAACATGAATTTCACTTGCCTGGAACTCACATCATCCACCACGGAGACATTTGTAATGCCATGTATTTCATCAAAAAGGGAGAAGTCGTAATTTTGGACGAAAACGAGCATTTGGACATTTGCGTCGAGACTCTTTACGAGTCAGAATGCTTTGGAGAAGTTGAACAAAATATTACAATTTAAAATTATTTTATGATTAGATTATTTTAAAATTATTTAATTACATAAATCCTAATTAATCCACCCTAATCAATCCTAATTAATTAACTCGACATCTTAAACTTATTTACCAATGTCAAATTTATTCAAGGCAATATAATTGAATTAACTAGTACATTTAATTAATAATTAACAAATTTGTAAATATTTTGATCAAAGGTGAAGTCCTTGCTTCCAATGGAACAATTCCGTTTCTCTTACATTGCCTCCCTTGAAACAGAAGTTGGCAAGTTGAGCCGCGAGGACTTGGAGGTCGTGCTGAGGAATTATCCCAAGTTGCAGAAGGAGCTGGTGGAGAAAGCTAAGAAGATCAAAGAACATCGCGAGCTCTTCAAGGAGGAAGGCGAAGAAAGGGAGGGGAAACGATCGAAAACCTTAACAGCCTCGGATCACCTTGGTGGAATTCCTTCTGCCCTGGTCATGTCAACCGTGAACGAGGAAAAGAAAAGCGACCACGCGCCCATGATGTCCAAAAGCAAACAATGACATTTAAGATTCGCTTTGTAGATTTGTATTCGTGTGCTTGTGCTGTGGAGTAAATGTTTATTTTTTTTAAATTTCCATGTTGCCATTTATTGTCTTTTTTCATATTTAGGCTAATTGGATATCTTTACTAATTTTTCATTTTATCCTAATTTTACAAATAATCAAACTTCAAAGAAACTTTAAAGATTTTACCAATAATCAAAGGTTCAATGATTTTTATATGATTTTCTTCATCAGGTACCTACTAATTATAATTTAAAATAATTTTAATCTTACTTTATTTTAATATATAATACGTAATAAACTTATAATTATTGCAATAATTTTAACATTATAGTTATAGCATTAGCTTAAGATTGAGGAAAGTAATAGCTAAACTTTAGCTCCTAACTAATGTTTCATTAGAATAATAAGATTTGAGTATTTGGAATATTCTAGTTTTTTTTAATTGTAGTTACGTTGTTTTGACAAATAACTAATAGTTCTTTGTGAATGAATTGTTGTTTGACTGACTAAGCTCGTTGCATATAATGGTGTTGGACTGATGTGTCATTAAGGGAAGCTCCACTAAAAAAGACGTTAAGCGTCAAAGGTTTTCCTCCATAGAAAATCATGATAAGTTGGGTTCGTAGTTCCATTTGTTTTTTAGGATGTAAATGATTGTAGGAGTTATAACCGCTTATAATTGCTTTGCTTGGCTTTTTCATGTCAAATAATAATCAAACACGTTCTTCGTCATCATCTTCTTCACATTCCTCTTTGTATTAGTGTAGCCAAAGCCCATTAACTCGTGTAGAATACAAAGATAATGTAATTTAGCTGTTCAATTTAAATGCCAATATAAGTTACAGTCAACTTTCATGAAAGTCATTTTAATTGTTCCTTTTCATCTCCACTTCTCAACGTAACATCCCTATACTCCACAAGCAAGACACAAGTCCCATTCAAATTCAAAAGCAATGGGAGGATCATCAATTTTTAATAATGAACAACTTGAATAAGCAAACAAGCAGCTTTACTTACTGCTCATTACACCACATACTTCACACATCATACATGTATGTGAGTGACATTATGTGACCTTTTCTTGCTTGGAGCTAGTAGTTAATATAAAATAAAGAATAATTTAAACTCTCTTATTTTGCATATAAACTTGTGTGAGAAATCCTTGCATATCTGTTTAATGATTCGGTTTGTCAGACGACACATGGCGTTTGTCTTCATTCTCAACTTTCCTCAACTTAATTCGTTTCATTTTTAACTCAAAATTTCCTAGAGAATCAAAGGCGTCTTGCAATGAATACAAAATAACTTCTTTTGCTAGCTTTATAATTTACTCGTTTTATTTAGACCCGGTCCTTAATTTGAGTTATTGAAACATTTATTTGAGTTATTTAAGCAAAGCCCAAACCCTTATTTGTGTCTTTACGGTACACAAGATATTTTTTACCATCGAACATCTAATTGTATAGAAATTTTCATTTGGAAAACTAAATTCCAATGAATATTCCAATGAATAACTCCTTGGAAAGGAATGTCATGATTGCCCCAAAGGTCGAAATTGTAAGGATTAAAGTAAAAATAGAGAGTTTATGGCAGAGTGGGTTTCTTAAGTAGCTTGGCCGTTCCATCTCAAAAACATTCAATTGTTCATTATCGTGAAGATGCCTGGAAATGGAAGGAAATACTTTGATAGCTTCAAAATCAAAACTCCTATTCCATATTCTCCTGACTGGTTCTGGTTAGCTATAACTGGATTAATTATTGAGTTGATTGACTTCCTATTTTATCCTTGACTTATCTCCCTATGTCACTCTGTGTTTTAACGAACTCTTCGAATTCGAACGATTTTAACTATGAATTTAAAAAATACATTAGGACTAAATTGAATGCACTTACCTTTCAATGTAACAAGAACAAACTGTTTGTTTTGTCAAATGAATTAATAAATTCTAGATAAGACATTTTTCAAGCCCTTTGTTTAAAATATCCAATACCAATCATTTAATTTATTCTCCAATTTACGAACCTCCCGTTTTCATGTTTTCGAGTCACTTCATTCCAAATTGTTAAGGAATAATTATCAACATTTTATTTATACCTAAAGAAGTCCCATAGTACAAGTTAGTATTCCTACATTAAATTAGATTTCCTCGAAATGGAAAACTTTGTTCTTGAAAATTCGTAATTTCATTAATAATATTTATTAACAATATATGTAATAGTTTATAATATAATACACTAAATTTAAATTGTTTTAATCAATTTTGATTTCCAACAGGTACTGGTCAGAAGAGCAGAGGAGACCGACAAAGTACTGTTTTGGAAAGATGTTCGCCGACCCGCGACGATTAAAGACATTGTGTAAAACGGCAGTCTATTGTGCAAAAACAAAATTAACCTTACTTATGATTTCTTACTACTAAATTACAGCTAATGCTCCAAAGGGCTTGGTCAAACACAATGGACGAAAAATACATTATCCACGGAGAGATGTTGATGATGTTGGAAGAAGAATCCAAAAATTCTGCCGACACATTGTCTGTTTTGGTCGAGTACAAGCACAACCAAGGGACTATTCGCAATGTGAAGGTAGTTTTTTTATTTCCTATTAATATTTAGTTAAAAATGAACAAGAATTATTATTAAAAATGGACTTTAATTGTTTATATATTTATTGTGTGAATTTAGGCTGAGTATTACGCAGAGGATCTTTTTGGGGAAATCTTCAGCTTTGAAGCTGAAGTGGGAACTGATGAAATCCAACTGGGTGACTTCATCAACATGAAAATTCACGGCACTCTAGAAGGATCCGAAATAATTGACGACAATGAGGGAAAGGGTTATAGGTTGACATGGCAGCCAATAAACCCTTTTGTTTAAAGATAAACATTTTATTGAGAAATATTAAGAAATAAGAAATATTGAGAAATATATAGTTACTGAATGTTTACTGAATGTTAGTTTTAACCAAATTGAGATTGAACATAATTTTTATATATATTTTTACAGGAAATTTCGTGATATCGGCGTTCAAAATGTGACTCCTTTAATCATGTTTGTTATAAAACTTAATATTCAAAAATTTATTGTTTGTTTACGTATTATGTACTATATATAGTCCTACCTAATTCACCATTCAAGTGTCATATGTTAAAGTAAATATTTAATTAAATTGGTATATTAAATTCAAATCTTATATCTTTTGTACATTGTTCCTGGTTTTTTTAAATGTAATTTCATATTAGTAAATAAATAGTAAATTAGCACACGTGAATGCATAATGCATATTCATCTACCACGCATCATGTTCATCTACAGGACATTTCATGGTAAAACAGGATAATAATGATGAGGTAATGAACCTCTTGTAAAATTCCATCACATAAATTAAAGAACCGAGTTGATGACGAGGGAATTTGAATTAGCCAAATAAGCGATTCTTCTATTACGGATACTCTCTTATACTTGACAGATATAAGATAGAATGAGAATGAAATATGAACTGCTCATAACTTGGATTTATCAACATTCTCCCAAGGTGCTCAACACTATTATTATCTAATTATGAGTTGTTTAATTCCACGACAGAACTTGTGAGTTTAAAATTGCATCTTTGGGTGGACTATTCTTAGGTCTTCCTTCCTCACCTTTTCATATGTCAGATTAAATGAGTCTTAACGTTAACTAACTTTAAGACTCTGTCAATATCTCAACTTAATGTTAAATAGTCAGGTTAATATTAACTCAATGTAGGATTAGTTATAGTGCTATGATCCATAGGATTAAATCCATATAACTGATGAAGAAACTCTTATGAGCTATGAGGAAAAAGAGGATCATTTGACTCATTTAAGCTCAAAGATGACGAGGAAGATGTGAAGTAGAAGAACCACTTTTCTTTATTTGTTCATTTTGGACTCTTCCTTATTTAGCTTTTTCCATTCTCTTTAATTATAACTAACGAGCCCAGAACTAACATATATTGTACTGTATTGCCCAATGTATATTACAAGGTATTCATACATTTATTGTAAACATTTTTATTTCTAGTAATTCCTTTCTTTTTTAAGGAATATTGAGCAAATATTTGAAAGATTTCATGCTCCACACCTATACAAGATTCGATATTTAACAAATAGAAAATAGCTATTAAATATTTGACATTTACATCCAACTTTTATCTTTTAATTGAACAAATAGATAATTGATGATATTTATGAACTTTCTATTATTTAATGACCATACTTTTTCTAGATTTATCAAGTGAACTTGTTAATTACTATCAAGGATTTTTAATTTTAGACCCCCTTTTGCTTTTCGTTTTTAGAAGGCGCGTGTTAACAGCTGTTAACGCTAATTCTGTTTAACCGTGTTTAACATGTTTTTAGGATACGAGATGATAAGATCTTGTTTTATAAATAGAATTTATTAATGTTTTTTTAATACTCATTGCCATGTGATTTATCAAGAGTCAAGTCAAGAGGGTTTTTAACAATACTTGTGCGAATATTTTAGAGGAATTTGCAAAAAGTCCTCGTCCTTTAATTACGAACTTAATACTTGATTAGGGAACAAAAATAGCATTTTATCTTTTCATTCCACTTGATCCAAACTCAATTGAGGAAATGATCAAATTACATTTTGCATTTTATTATTAAAAAGTACATGTTTTGTGCTTATTTAAGAGTAGTTTATTTAGTGATTCAGTATATTTAATAGAAATATGCACAAATTATACTAAAGTAAAATGAAATATTTTTATCCAATCTCTTGTTAAGTTAAAATGATGTAAATTTTTATGACTTTATTCTTTGGATGGAAATCGGAAGATCAACAAAGGTCGAGCAGAGTTTAATGTGAATAACAAATGACTCGCCATGAAGTGACGAAGAATGTGGAGAATTAAACACAGTGAATCAATCAAGACCTGTTTCATGTTCAGTCTCCCTTTTAATACGCTTTTAAACAAGCGAAGTGATGGAAAAAAACTGGAGAATTTGAATGTGAATTTACGCAATGGAATCGCCGAATCTTTTTAGAGTATATAGTCTTTATTTCCTCGTATTTGCGTGGTATAATCCCTTGCGTTTCTCCGCATTAAAATAAGACTCGACTTCTCGCGTGGAGTCTCATTCATGCTCGTGGCTTTGGTGTTCTGTAGGAAATTGAGAGTGCGATCATGTTGAGGCATTAGGAAGGCTAATGGCTTATAAAGGCACCTAATGCTCATCAACCATAAGTTAATTTCATACAAGTATAAAGATCCCAGCTAAAGCTATTAGATTTAATATCTATAGCTCAGTGTTACAGGTGGATATAAATATAATTAAACCTAATTAGGATTCAAAAGCTAAATAACTTCACCTGATCTACATTGTTGAACCCACACGCGTGTGTTGGTTTAATATGGTGTTATTTACAGAGAGCCATTACATACAAAGGAAATGACTAGAAAATTTAGTTTCTCTCTATAAGAATACTTTATAGTAAAAAGCATTAATTATTTAGTAATTGAATATAGGATAGTAAAGCGTTTAGGATAGTTAAAGTCATTTAAGCTAGTTAAGCATGTAATGTTATTGTATTTAAGAAAGTTTTTCTGTTGGAGTTGTTGATTTACAAAGGTGTCGGCGTGTTAGTGGATTGCGTCGTCCTTTTTCGCATCTCTTGATTGTTCTCCTGCGTTGTTGGGATTTGTTGGGCTGGTGGTGGTAGTTCACCCTTGAAACTTCCACTTGCCCCAATCGATTTTCATTCTCCCCCTCGCTGCTCCTCTGAGTGCCAGAGTTCGAAATCCCTCAACTCTCCGAACCCCAAACTCCGAATCCCAAACTCCGAATCTCCCCGCACCTCACTTTAATGAGACGAAGAGACAAGGAAGTCACAGAACTAAGGAACATGACCGATCTCCTCAACCCTTACACCATTGACATTGGTGAGTCAATGTGTTCATTTCACAATTTTTAAGTTTAATTATTTCAATTTTAGGATTTTGAAATATTTCAAAATCAAATCTTTAGTTTAAAACAAAATTCGTGGTGTTTAAAAGTCAGGATTCATTTTGGCTTTTTGTTTCTGTTAAAAATTGTTGGACGGTTTATTTAAATCAATTTTTAAAATCAATTGAGTTTTAAATCATTTTTAAGCAATGAGGATGTGGAATATCTTTTGAAATTTTGAATGTGATAAAAGTTTAAATTATGTTTTGGGTTGTTCGAACAATGATCTTCATGTTTTAAAGTTTATTTTTAATGATTAAATTGAATTGACTAATTTGAATGGGTAAAATTGAAAGTGGAATTATCTTGTTTAATTTATCAGTTTATTTGTGAGTAGTTTATTTGTAAGAGATTTGAGTATGGTTTAAATGAGGAATTAAGGAAGATTATAAAATGAAAATGGATTTTCACTGCGAGGTTTTTTGTTACTTGACCTTTCCAACCACATCGAACCGATTATGTTTGGTTCAATTGAATTCAACCCAGGAGAATCTCGACTTTCTTCCATCAGCATTTTTTTTTACATAACTCGTGTGATTCATTTTTAACTAGGTATAATAGCAGTTAGCTTAATCTTATAATGTTGTTTAATTAGATTTCTATGATTTAATGTTGTAAAATGAAATATATTTATCAATATACCAACTGACTACAAAACTAGAAGAATTAAGTGGATTAAAATATTATAATTTATAAGTGATGCTGCGAGTTTCAATCTTATGCTTGCCATTTAACTATTTAATATTGGTAAAATACTTACAATGCACCATTTCGACCTGTTAATCCAACCTTGACCCGAACATATTGTGGGTCTTAAAGGGTCATAAGAAAAGGTCAAAAATGCATTAATTTTTTGAGTCCTTATTTTCAAAAAAATAATTTTCAAAATTTTGAAAAAAGAGTACAGTACTCGATTCAAAATCAGATTAACACTGCTATTCCTATTCAACCCTCCCTTTCTCCTATCATCTCTTTCTCACTTTTGGCTGCGTTGAATTGCATTGCCTTCGTTCACACTTGCTTATTTTAACTCACTCTTAATTCACTCATTTACTATATGCGTTCTATTCTATTGCATTTCATCATACCCGTACAATAATGACTTAATAATAATGTTGTTCACGAGATAAAATTTTGATGCACAATTTTAATGACTTTATTTTGCGAAATCTTTTCAACTTATAATTAAATATTTAGTTAAAATGAATACACCTAGTAAATATCAAATAAATCAAAATCTATGTAATAGCAATATGAAAAAAAGTGAGAATCAATGCAGCGTAAAGCGAAACAGTTAAGCGAGTTTGAATGAAAGTAATGCAAAGCAAGGGTTGAATAGGAATAGCAATGTAAATCTGATTTTGGACGGGTACTCCCTTTTCGAAATTTCGAAAATTAATTTTTTGAAAAGCATAAGGACTCACAAAAAACTAAATACACTTTTGACCTTTCCTAATGATCCTCTAATACCCCCAATATGTCTCGGACTAACTTAGACTAACAAGTCAAAATGGTCCATTGTTAGGTATAATATTTAACAAGGCAAGCAACATTAAATATTCCAGTTATATACATTTATGGTTAACTATCATTGATTAACTAAATAATGTATAATCATATGCATTTAGTCAATATAAGGAACGATACTAGTTAAATTTTGTAATAAGGAAATCAATGTCTTGGGTTGAAGATTTGTAATAAATATATTATGAATGACGATGATGATGATGAGGTTAAATAAGAGGGAAGTTGGGGGTGTGCGAGTTCTTGATTCATCTGGATTATAATCACAAATATTATTAGTTTAATAGACTTGAGTCCTCTTCATATACAGGACTTAATCCTGGTTATATCATCATTTATAACCTGACTCTTATTTATGAAACAGTCTTTCCATGTCATATTAGCTAAGGATAAGTCATAATAGCTTTACTAATAGCTTACGCTATGTAAAATTAGTTAGATAAAGAAGCTTAGAAGAGATTTAATTGTTTATTTGGCCGATTTAAATCACAGAAGGTATTAGCAAAATTACATGAAGTTTTGGATATTCATTTTATGAGGAAATGTTTTTGGAACGCATGAGTTGTTGAAGTGGATTTAAAATAGTTGCGAAAATGATAAAACTTATGGGAGATTAAAACTTAAGTTCTTGTAAGCCTTTCCTATTCATTTGGATGGGAAAGACGACAAAGTGGATTTTGCACTTGCAAATAAAAGTTGTTTTGGGTTTAATTGAGTGATTGGGCAATTTGAAAATCTCCTTGTGATAGGATCATCGCTCACTTGACCATTTATTCTCGCTTGGATTCTTCAATTGTGATCTAAAAGGACTTGGAGTTATTGACTAATTTACCAGTTTTGGCTAATTTCGGATCTTTGTGTGGTTTTTTATAGGATTGTTTGCACCCTGAACTTCCTTTTGATAAAAATAAAACATTTGGAGGAAAATAGAGAAATACATTTTGCTCAACGTAAGTTTACTTAAAATAAACATTGGCAATTTTTTTAGAAAGCAATCTTGTGATATGTACAAAACAAACAATTTATTTTTTATGCCTTGAAATTTTTTATAAATTTTTCTCTACAATTTTGCAATGATGTATAATTTCACATCTTATTCTCATGGTTTGTTAATTGTGATTTTAAAAAAATAAGTGTTTTTATTCTTTTAGGCTCCTGAGAATGTCTCCACCAAAGACAGGACATAAAAAGCATTACCCAAGAGTCAGACACAAATTGATTTATTGAAAAATTGAAATTGAAAAAACAAGAGAATCTCTTATAAAATAAACCAAACGTCAAATTTATTTTTCTACAAAACCCTTAATAAATAAATTTTTATTTAAACCAAAGTTAAACTCGGACTTGTGTCGTTTTACAAAGTCCAATTGCCAGACTTTCTCAATTGTTCCTCTGTGAAGGATGAATTTGTCCATTTCAATGACGACGACGAAGAGCGGAGGCGGCGGCGACACGTTGACGGTGACGTGTTTCACGTGCGGAATGCCCTCGTCGAAGGAATGGGCCCAGAAGGTCCGTTCGCGTCCCTCCGCTCCCGTCAAACCCTACTTCCCCTTCCTGGCCACCATGACCGGCTGCGGGGTGTTGGGCGAAGACGGCGGGGCCTGGCTCTGCGCCTTCTGTCACGCCTCGCTCGAGGTTCAATGGGAAAACTACGAGCGGGCCAAGAACGGGATTTCAAATAGGAAATACTCCGTGCACAAGTTCATCTGTGCGGTGTGTTCGGTGGAAACTTACAGGAAGCGCGTGAGGGCTTTGCCCTTCCAGGTACATTTTATTCAGACATTTACTAAAATTATCATTTAGTAGAATTTTAATTAAATTGAGGAAAAAATTGATTGAAATTGATTAATCGATTAATCGAAAACGAGATACATTATATTGTATACATAACTAGTGTACAATAATATGCGGAATATTTTAATATTAAAGTGATTTACAAATGTTTGTTAGGATTTTCCGTTCTTGGCCAAACAACGGGCGAGTGGGAGTTTGACTTTGGGGAACAATCCCTTGGCTGTGGTTTGCTTGGACTGCAGCGAGACGCTTTGGGCCCAAAGTGCCGAATATGACCGATGGGGTTTGCCAGTTCACAAGAGACATTTTAATTGGATGGCGCGTCCACCACCGCCGGAAAACTCCGCTGAAGCAACTGTGGCTCGACTTCCCTCTGGAGAAACACAAGTAACAATTTACATCCTTAAATTCTTACACTTGTATTTTATCTGTTAATCATAATCTCGTTAATCATTTTAACTCGTAATTTTAAAATGCCAATTAATCCTAAATGCTGTTTAATTTTAAATGTTAATTAAATATTCCATGTTTTTCCAGCTCCCCAGATGTCCACCGATTGAGCCGATCCGAAAAGAAAGAATTGACGGTTTGAAGAAACGAAATCACAAGACGAGCGTGAGCTCCTTGAATTTCGACCATTCCAACAGCGCTGGGGAAAGTTCGAGTTCGAAACCGAAGACTTCCAGTGCCACGAGTGGGGTTGAGTCAATGGCCACCCAACACACTCAACCGCCGGTCGTCACGGTGGCTCCAATGTCCACGCAAAATACTTTCACCAACATGAGAAAAGTCCGTTGGTTTTTTTTATCTATTTAACAATTTTATTCAAGTTTTCAATTTGATTTGGTAGTTTAAAAAATATCGAATGCCTGCTTTATAAATAAATTGAAAGTGTGTTGGATTTAATCTTATTACACTTTTAATGATTCCTTTTCAACTTCCCCTTTTCCATTATTGTTTGAAAAATCAACTTTTTGATTTTTGGAATTGGTAGAGAATAGAATAATAGAAATAGTCAAGTAATTGATTATTCGAATAATGATTGATCATTTAAATAGCTTCTGTTAACTTCTGAATGAAATTTAATTAGGAAACGATGTCAGTTCCGCCGAATTTGCTCGGGATGGTGGGAGGGGTCGGCGCGCTGAGCAGTAGCAGCAGTGGGAGTTTTTACGGGCGTCCGCCGTTTCCGGCGTATCCTCCTTTCACGGCGTGGCGCGAAGGGATGGGGGAAATGTTCCCGACGTATCAACCGCTCGAACTCCACGCCCCTTCCTCGGCGTCTCCTTGGCCTTGGATGGCTCCCCATCCCCCGGATATATTCAGATACAATTCCATATTCAATCCAATGCAAAATCGCAGGTTCGCTTCATTCCTCATTTAACTAAAAGTCTAACAATAAAACACATTTAACTAGAATGATAACCTAACAGTTAATTATGACTTACAATTATAACAAATAGAATTCAAGTTCAATTTTACAATTTTAATAATCTTTAGTTATTTTGAGTAGTTAAACAGATGTTAAACAGATGTTAAATAGTATTACTTAGTATATTATGTATTTAGCATTTCTGCACTAAATATATTCTAAATGATCAAATTTAATAAATGATTGAATTTCTGTTTTTTGTCTTGTAGCTTTAATATGGCGGACCCCTATTACAATCAGCAGAATGTGTTTAATCCGAGTGGGAACGTGGGAGGAAGTTCCCTCAACAGCAATTCCTTCATGCCCCATTGCCCCACGTATCTTCCCTCGTTGAATCCCCCGGTGTTGAACCCGAGTTTCTCCGAAGAGCCGTTTGCCAAGATCCCGCGGGTTTGTTCCTCCAGTAGCAAAGAGCCCCTGCAGGTTCACCAAACTTCTTCGAGTTCCTCCGCTCGCGTCAAATCCGTCAAATCCTCCCATGAGAAACTCTCAATCAAGAAGCAAATGAAACTGAGACGTGAAGAAGAATCTTCAAATCACCCGAAATCCCGCGACCGCAAGGAATTTAAATCCGAGGCGGGTAATGGCGACTCGGGGGATTCCCCGCCACCGCTCATGAAGAAAAAGGCGTACATTGAGAAGGAGAAGAAGAAGAAGAAGAACGAGCTGATCGTCCCTAAGAAATGGCGCTGGTATTTGAACCACCAGGGACGAAAGGAAGAGGAGAAGAAGCACAAGGAGAAACAAACGAGCGAAAACGTGGCATCTGTGACGATCAAGTCCGAATCCCGGGATTCTTCGTGTCAAATGACATTTTCCGCGTCTCCGGTCGGACATGTTGGCCATGTTGAGAAGGGGAAGAGGAAGGAAGATTCTGCTCCGGCCATTGACCTCAGTTTGTCCACGGAGAATTTTCTGTCGACGGAGAACTTGGAGGAGACGCGGGGTAGGAAGAGGAAATTCTCCATTGAGTATTTGTGCGAGATGTCGCCGAGCAGCGAAGGGACGTCGGGGGTTTTCCTCAACGTGTCCACGAATCTCAGGGCAAGTCATCAAAATCATAAAGACAAATCCTTGGTTGAAAAACCCAAACAAGTGGAAGAATCCAAGAAGGAAAATGAAGAAAATCGAGGAAATTTGGAGAATTCTTCGGGAAAATTTGAGAATTCTTCGGGGAAGTTGGAGAATTCCATTGGAGAATTGTCGGAGAATTCTTGTTTGCCAATGGAGAATTCGCTTTTAGATGAAAGAAGTGAAAGAAATGGGGAAATGATGCAGGAGGAGAGAAATGAGAAAGAAGATGAAATTCGAATTGATCCGAAGACTTATGTGAGGAATGCCATTGAAGAGTTCAAGAAGAAGGAGGAAGCAGAGAAGAAATTGTTGAAGGAGGAGGAAAAGAGGAAAAATGAATTTTTAAAGATTTTCGATCTTGTGACTCAACAAGAAAAAAATGGTATGATTCTATTAAAATAATTTAATTAAAATCCAAAGGATAATTTTATAATTAATAACATTATTAATCAAATATTCAAACTAAAATGATAGATTTGTTGTGACTCCCTGATTTCTTCAAATATAAAACTTGATATTTTCACAGAATAAAGAATTTCAAATCCATAATTATAATTAAAATTAAAATATAATTAATTAATTGGATTTTACTTAAACTGCTTTTAGATATCGAATTGAACATTTTGCTTCACCGGGAAGAAAAAGGGACTTTGCCGCCTTTGAAACTCCGCCCGGAGTCTCCGGTCGAACTCCCGAAGCTCCGAGATGAAATTGAGAAAACGTTATTGCAAACGGCGTTCGACGATCCCTCGCTCAACTCCCATTTCAAGCCGTCTGCCAAGAAATTGGCATTTGTGGAGAATTTGGGTTTGAAGCCGGCCAGCAAAATGGACAAATCATGTAATATTCAAGATTTTATAATTTTTCAAAAAGATTTGTGTTCGGAAGCATTTGGGTGTCCAGATCAAATTAATATTTATAATTAGGTTTATTTAATTGTAATTAATAGTTATGTGTAATTAATTTTTAATTATAAATAATAAGTTAGTTTATTTTAATTAATTTTTTAATTGTAATTATAGTGAGAGAACAAACTTGGCGACTTGTCTTGACGGATCGTTTACTGCGAGGGAAACGCGGGCGTAAATACTGCGGGGTTCGCCGCCTTTGGGACAATTTCACGCACATTTCTCCTTCGTTGTTCTTGCGGAACGAGGCGAAGATCGACGGGGGGATTAGCCCAATGAAAACGCTAAGTTTGACTTTGCCACCTGAAGTTGTCGGTCCGTTGACGAATTCTTCTGATCTTCTCACCACGGTGGAACACAACGTGTTGAATTCCCCAGCCGAATCTCCCGTCATCATCCAACCCGTCATTTCCTACCCAAAATACGTGCCGAGTTATGCCATTGATCTCCCCATACTCAAATTCGAACGTAAGATTTCATTATTTTCATTAAATTGAAGAATTGGAATTATTTATTACATCTTTTTTTTATTACGACTTTTTTGTTTCACGATTTCTTTTGTGCTCGGAACTCTAAGAATTCTTTAAATTAATTCCCTTTAATATTTCTTTAGCTAACGATGATAATTGTGTAAATGAAGAAGGGATTTTGCGAGTTCCCGTTCCGGGCGTCCAACATTTCAAAATGAGTCAAATGGAGGATTCGCTCAAAACCGAGGAGTCCACCACTTCGGAGGAATTTGATGGGATGAACGAGGAAAAGTCAAAACCATTTGACCATTCACTCATTCAAGCACACTTGGCTCATTGGAAAAGTAAGGAATTTTACTAAAACTTATTTGAAATTTAAATAATTTAATTTGAATGCTTTAGCTGAACAGCTATCTGTTCAAAAGAAAATTGTTTAGCTATTTATTAACTTTTTATATAGATTCTCTGTATGGCAAATAAATTTACTTTTATTTTAACTTTTCATTATTAATAATGTATTTAATGTTAGTTGAATTGTATTGACTAAAATAGTAAGTTAGCTGTCTATTTACTATTATTTACTGTTTAATCTTCAATCATCTATAAAAAATATTGATTGATAAGTTTAATGTTAGTTAACTGATAAAAGTACTCAAAGTAGCAAATAGCCAATAATATAAAACTTCTTATGTTTAATAGATGTTTGAAGTTAAATAAGTTAAATGTAATTTTCTTTTGCATTAGGATTGAAAAAAGGTATGTGTTCACTGAGCTCGAGGGCGTCTCGCGGAGGGAGCGAAGCAGAAATGGCCGCTTGGGCTTCTGACCTTTCCACCCTTCGAGTTCATTTAAAACGACGGAGGGTTGAAATCCGGGCAGCGGAGTCGGAACTCGCCGTCCTCGACCACCAACTTCGACGATGGCTCTCAGATACAAAAAATACTCAAAGTAGATAAATAAGCGCAACTTTCTTATTATTCATAAGTTGAAGGGGAAAGTGCCTCAAATTTCCAATTTTCATTCTCACGCTTTAAGAAATAGTAAAATAAATGTCAAAATATTAGTTAATGTAAAGAATATAAAAAATAAATATGTAAAGTTTATAATTGTAAATGTACATAAATGAATATTTTTTATTTTTGTGCCATGATTTCTTATGCATGAAGTTTTTGGATCAATTTAGCTGAGTATTTGAGAGCAATGTCCAAATTAACTTTTATGAAGATAATTATTATTATAGATTGTAAATATTTAATCGTTCTCCAAAAGTATGGAAAATATTTATTCAAGATAACTAAGAGTTAAAGTGAAAATTCTTTATTATTTAATTTTTTATAAAAATTTTATGAGGGTTTTTAGTTTTAATGAAAGGAAATAGGATTTTGATTTTTAAAAAATACATGTATGATAATATTTAAAGGCTGTTTTAAAATAGTGATGTCATGTTTTGGGGATGATTGCCGAGAAAGTTTGAAAAGTCAAATGATCGAGTCAAATTGTGAGTTTTACATTT
>VJMY01001153.1:0-18241 GCA_009869795.1 Neelides sp. FZ-2019 | reverse complement strand
GTTTTATTCATTCGGATAGAATTTTCGGATGTTTAGTTTGCTTAGATAGGGAATTTAATGTATTTATTCGGATGTCGGATGTTAAGTACATCGGATGTTCGGATATTATGTTATTCGGACAACGGATGTTCTGTAGTCACCATTGCCAAGTTATTAACTCATTCAATTTAATTAGCATTTTTAATTGTTGAATAACTTTGTTAAAATTCATTTTTAACTAAAATTGATTTTAATTTTTGAAAGACCATATATTCATGAACAATTTTCATATAAGTTTTGATATTAAAAAATCAAACCGTTTTAAAGTTAAACGTAATTGAAAAAAATAGAAAAAAATGAGGTTCACTATGTGGCCCCAAGTGGGGGCCGAAGTTCCTATCCTTATCCCATACCCTCCTTTGAATTGAAAATTACCTTTTAGCTTTCCATTTGTCCTTTCAACATAAGGAACTAAAGGATGTCGACCAGCCATAGAAGGATGAGAAAATGCTTCTCTTATTAATTTATAATCGTTTAGAATAATTAATCTGTTTATTGAATAATAAATAATTAGTAATTAATTTTACCACATTTTATAATATAAAATTTATCAAATATTTTCATTTTTATATTTTAAGATAAAAAATATTTATACTTACTCAACCGATCCGAGTTTTACAGAAATAATAGGACCATATTTATCGCCCATTTTTAGCAATGTTTTTTGTGGGAATTCTCCAAGTTGATGTAAATTACCAATTATAGGCAATCTCCATGGGCCTTTATATTAAAATTTAAATTGTTTAGACAAGGAATAAAGTTATTAAGATAAATTTCATCTTTTGAAATTATTTAATAATTTTAATTTCTTACCATCGGGATAATTTTTATTCTTTTTGAAAATAAATGATAGCAAAATAATTGTTATAATTCCAAAGAAAAACAAGTGAATCATTTTACAATTATTAAAATAATCAAATACACTATTATGTAATATGTAAAATATAATTTAATACTTTTCTAAATTTTAACAATTATATTATATTATCTGATATCTTAAATTATTCATAAATGAGGATACTCAAATAATTTTTAGTTTAATAATGCTCGAATTGAAATATGAAAGTGAAATGTGAAAATATACGAGGCTTTAATATCTCGTGAGTATGGATAAAATACTTGCTTTTCAATTTTTTATTAGTCAACCTTGAGATCTAAATTGCTGTTTAGTTAACTTACTAATTTACATCAATAAAAAATGTGAAATAGTAAACCTCCTTGAATGCAAAGCACATTTACAAATAAAAAGTCATCTCTACTCTTATATAAGTATGAGTGATAAATCAATGCGGAATTAGTTTTTCATACATAAATGAAGTCATAAAATCATCGATTTAATTTATCAAATATTTAAGTAGTTATTTACATATACTCACATTATAATAACCATTCAACAAAGAATCAATCATTTTAAATACAAGAGTTATTGATATTGAATATTTGTTTAATAAAAAGGTATTAACTACAATTTGCACTAATTAAAGTACAGTAAGATTTTTGTATTGTATAAATCCAATTTGGTAACAAGTCAATATGCATTTATAAATATTATAAATTATTACAACTTAATATATTAAAATATTATATGTAACTAAGTGTAAAATATTATTTATCAGCAACAACTTCTCTTGAAAGCCAATCCAGACCCTCATAAAGTCCTTCTCCTTGTGTTGCACATGTTGATTGAACATGCCACTGCAGATTTCAATTTATTGTTTAAAAAATATTTATAAATTCTCATCAATAAACTCATAAATGTCGTTTAAGACTTTACCCTTCTGTTACGAAGATGAAAAAGTCCCAATTTATCCGTAAGTTCAGCCGGGCTCATAGCATTTGGAAGATCTTGTTTATTGGCAAATACTAACAGTACTGCATCACGCAGCTCGTCTTCATCCAGCTTGATTAAATATTTAACATTTAAACCAGATGCTTGATGGTTAAGATGGGAGTACGAAGAAAATAATACCATTTTATTGAGTTCTTCTTTTGCTTCATCAATTCGTTCGCGGTCGCTGGAGTCAATTACGTAAATAAGACCTTTGGTATTTTGAAAATAATATCTCCATAACTTCCGTATATTGGTTTGACCGCCAACGTCCCAAACAGTAAAGTTGATATTTTTGTACTCAAGTGTTTCAACGTTGAAGCCAATGGTTGGGATCTATATAAGTGGACGGATGAGTTAGTTTTTACATTAATTGATGTACCTGAATAAATTACTCATTTAAAAATCGAAAGTACCGTTGTAACAATTTCTCCAAGTTTTAATTTATAAAGAATCGTTGTTTTTCCAGCAGCGTCAAGACCAACTAATAAGATTAAATGAAATTATAAAAATCAAAATGTAAAAGGATAAAAACATAACGATAACAAAAATATAACATAGCTAAAAAAAATTGTAAATACTAATTAATCACCAAGTTATAAAGAAAAGAAAGGATTAATATGGAATTTATACCCATGAGAATTCTCATATTCTGTTTCCCAAATAACCGGGATAACACTGTCGATAATGTAACACCCATTGTATTTGTATTTATCTTAAAGTTTGTTCACTGTATGATTTATTAAGAACTTCAACTTCACCGTTTCCAACTTGGAATAAGGCTATGATTTGTGTTTAATTTTTCCCCTTTATACTTCCGTAACTGACGTGGTTTTTGAGATTGTTGTGTTTGTTTAATTGGCTAAAAAGTAAACTTCAAAGAGTAGCATTCGCCTCTACTCCTATGCAGTTCCTATTGACTCATCCTATTGAGACATGATGGAATGCAGAGGTTTTAAATTGACTATAGCGGTATTCACTCCTTTCATACTTTTCAAGGATGATGAAATGAAAATGTTTAGTTACTAAAGCAGATTTTTTTATCACAAACAATTGATTAATATTTAATTGTCTACAATGCTGAAATTGCTAAAAGTATTTATGTATGTATAACATTCCTGTATTATAAAAAATCATTAATGCAAGAGCACTAAAGCATAAAAAGCATATTTTGAATAATTTATATACAAGTGTTAGATTTATCAAATATATAAAAGGTATCTTTAGGCAAATTCATTTTTAAAAGTGTCATGATTCATATATCTTAAACTAAAAGAGATATAAATATTTCTTCCGTCTTTGTTTCACATCTTGTGCATCCAATATTTAAAAATATATTTATTAAAAAATAATTCAATATTAAAGATGATATTTTAGATTTAGTCAAATTTTAATTGTCAAATTGAAAATAACTTAAAATATTTGTGGAATTTAAATACATTAATTATAAGTTTAATTATTCAAAAAACAACTTTTCAGTTTCCAAGTTTCATTACTTGGCACATTTGGTGGAGAGACATTAGAAATTGAATGGAAATTTCCATTAAAAAGCTGGAATTCAAAGTAGCTCTCATCCAACTAATTTAATTATTTTAAACAACAATCATTGGGTAAAATGATTTTTATTTAAATCAATGTTTATTTAAGAACGGAATCTAAATCTTCTATAAAAGAGAATTTATATATTCTGGATGCCAAAAGTTGAAAATGAAGTTTTTCCTGTTTTTTTAGTGACATTTGTCACGTTAGGTAAGAAATTACAAATATCACCCTTTATTTATTAATTTACATTTAATTTAATTTATAGTTCAAATACATGGAGTAAAAAGAAGCGAAGTGATGCAAAGGGTCCAATTCTGGGAAGAAGATTTCTTATAGTCAAGGGAAATATACAGACCCTTCAGGAAAAAATTACCAAGCGGATTGTTCAGGTTATGTGTTAAATGACATGGAAATTGAATCGTTCCCTTGTTTGCAAAGGATTTCCAGCCGTTTCCAGAAAAATAAACAAAAGACGAACTCAAAAGAGGAGACATCCTTTTGAAATTAAAAGATTATGAAGATGATTTCGCCTATGCTGTTTTATTCGACAAATGGGCCAACAATAAGAAAATGAGTTTTACGCCTATGAACAAATAAGCCCTACTACAAGATATAAGAAACTTAAGTTTCTAAATATGATAGGCGAGGTTATTCCCCCTATCGTTACAAGGACATGGAAGATTAAAAAATCATACCTTTACATAATATATAAATGTATCAATGAATTATAATTATACTTTCGTTTAATGTGAAGTCAATATTCCAATAAAGACTTGAAAGATTGACATTTATATTACACTAACTAAAATTATCTCATTAAGTCATAGTTTAAACTTAGGCATTCATTATTATGTCCAATTAAATTTCAATCATATTTCATTGGATTGATTTTCATTCATATAGATTTATTTTGAGAAAGTATTTTTCAAATTATACACGCAACGTGATAAAGTGATAAAAGAAACCATTTTGCGACGAAGCAATAAAAATTACATAGATTATTTTTCTATTATAATGCATGTGTCTTTTCAAATTGTGTAAACATTTAACATTCTTCATATTTTTTAAATTATCTACTCTCGTTTCGAAATAAGATAAGAACGATAAGAACAAAATATTGATATCTAATTACAGTGATTAATGATATATATTGTATAATTGGCCTTGTTTATAATAATTTTTTTCACTGTGTGAATGAAATTTTTAAAATTTTCAATATCAATGACCAAAGAATTTTCATTAATTGAATCATAAAGAAAAATATGAAAATTTTATTTAAAATTTTAATAATATTTTTTATAGTTACTAAAAACAAAGGAGAAATAAAATTTAAGAAAATTAATACAATGCATAAAATTAATAGTGCCTTGAATTATTTGGAAAATGGTCAAAATACCCCGATAATTCGTTTAATAAATTTCGAAAAACTTGACTTTTTTGATTTTAAAAATTTAAATGGGAAAATGATATTAATTCATGAAAATTTTACCGAATTTCATCGACTCAACAGCAAAGGTTTTTTTGACATAATCGTTCTTGTTTATTTACCATCAAACCTTGAATTAATTTCAAAAACAATCAGCACAATTAAATTATCGGTTAGTCGACGAAGGGATTCTGCCCTGTTTTTTGGTAATGCTAATGAAATCAACATGATTTCTAAAGAAAAGTCAATATATAAATTACGAGAAAAAATATTTCTAGTAATTTATTCAACATTAGATGGATCAGAATCAAGTAATTCTAGTTATTTTCTTGTTGATCCATTTATATACAATGTTGGAAATTTAATTAAAGTAAAAGAATTATCCGAATGGAAACGTGGGAATGTTTTGTTTGGAGGGAATTTACGAGGAAGGAGATTCAGATTTGCAGGTTGTGAATTTCCTCCTTGGACTTTTATAAAAGATGGAGAAACTGAATTGCGTGGGTCGAGCATTAATGTTTTCAAAGAAGCAGGAAAAACGTTTAACTTCACATACGAGTCAACGTACACTGGTTGGGATTACGGAACCAAACATGAGAACGGCACTTGGACTGGAATGTTTGCCTATTTGGTTTACCCCCATTTAGAACATGATGGACTTTTGTCACTAGGACATGTTTTATACTGGCATCAATATGCTTCTTGGCCTGGCGATGGATTCGTTGCATCAAGATCCAAATTACTATTTGTGACTTCACATCCTAAAACTTTGTTAAAATGGTATGCTTTTGTGCTCCCGCTTGAGCCCGTTGTTTGGCTATGGACATTTTGTACTTTCGCACTCATTTGCTTAGTTCTTGCAATTATTATGTTCATCCAGGAGAGAAAATTAAACAATAAAGTTTTCTTAGCCGCGTTTGACATACCAATTTCTTTATTGTTGGAACAAGGGTTGACTGATATTAAAAAGGGCTTACGGTAAGTCTGTAATAAAGGATTAATTTTTAATTTAATTTAATTTAATTAACCATTTTGGTTGTTATTGGAAACTTGTATTAAAGATAATTTTTCTTCTTTCTTAAGATATATTTGCTGTTTATTGTTAATTGAATTCATGATTATATCAACTGGATATAAAAGCACACTTCGAACCAACTTGGCTTTCCCGCGCCCAGACGAAATTCCTTTAACTTATTTGCAATTGGCCCATCGACCGGACTATCACGCCATCTTGCACAAGTCAGGAGGAGTTGAAGTTGAAATCATGAATACCAGCGACACTGCGGGAGTGAAAAGTGTTTGGAACAGAGTAACGTTTGAACTTAGCCTGGAGAAATGCATTTATTTGGCGTTTATGAACGAACCCACGGCGTGCATTGGCTGGTGGCCTTTCCTTGAGCTAGAAGCTGCGCGAAGTTTTACATTAAATAGCCAAGTGGATCCTTTGGCCATTGGGCATCAAAGCATTCGGACTGTCACGATGTCAATCATGTTTGAAAGGGATTCTGAATATGTTCATAGCTTTTTTGGAATATTTGGAACATTATGTGAGAGCGGGATTTATAAGAAATGGGAAATGGAGGAAAGTAAGATTTTTAAAACCCTTGGGCGAGAGAAAGTACTGAACAATACCCACAATGAAATTTACGCGAAATTGGTTGCCTTAGCAAATAGAAATGATCTTTCAGAGAAACCATTAAATTTGATATCATTCAGAGTCGTCTTTTTATTCATTCCAATTGGATCAATGATTGCTTTTATAGCTTTTATTCATGAAATTTATTCTAAAAAAAATTCAAAATTTATTTAACCAGTTGCCATAATTTTATTCTATTTAAGAAAACTAACAATTAATAAAGTTGTTATACATAAAATATTTTAATTATTTTATAAGTTAACTAAACAGAATTATGAAGAATGTTAGAGATATAATGCTAGTAAGAATAATAAATAGTTTTATTTCTCATTGGAAAAATTCAAACTGAATTCTAGGTAAAAAGCTGGAATTCAAGGTAGCTCATTCAAATAATACAAATAATGTTCAATCAATTTATCAAATACAATTTGCATTTTAGTTAAATCGAATGTTGATTTAACATTGCGTCTATCTATGTATAAAAGCAATTTTACGAATTTAAAATGGCAATTTTTTTTAAAATGAACTATTTTATCATCTTTTTAGTGGCATTTGCCACATTGGGTAAAAAAACTCGTATTATGTATATTTTTTATTACGGATTAACAAGGATGAAACATTCAATTTTTATTCCAGTTTTTATTCATTTTATTATTGTAGTGGAAATTGATGGAATTAAAAGAGACGAAGTAATGAAAAGAGCAAAGTTCTGGGAAGAAAAGAAGATTCCTTATAGCCAAGGGAAATATACAGAAGACCCTTCCGGGAAAGATTATCGAACTGATTGTTCAGGTTATGTGTCTATGACTTGGAAATTGACTCGGTCTCTGGTTTGCAGAGGATTTCCAGCCATATCCAAAAAAATTAGCAAGGACGAACTCAAAAGAGGAGATATCCTTTTAAAATTAAAAGAATTTGAAGATGATTTTGGTCATGTTGTTTTATTTGACAAATGGGCCAACAATGAGAAAACTGATTATTACGGCTATGAACAAATTAGGCCTGTTACAAGATACAAGAAAATAAAGTATGATCGACGAGGATATTTTCCATATCGTTATAATGACATTGAAGACTAAATCATTCAAAAAATAATTTAAAACATTCTTATTCATTTAGTGTATTACAGAGCTTTCAAGTCAATATTTAAATAAAGTACAAGTATCTAATAAAAGTCATAAACAGTTCCATTAAAGCATTAGCTTTTAATCATTAATCATTACATAATAATTAATATTAATCAATATGTTTCTATGACCAATTGTGGTTTTTTCCCTTAACCTAATTGCCTACGATTATTATTATATAGTATTATTTTAACTCCGAATATAATTCCAAGTTCTAATCAATGGTAATAAGACTTTAGCCCTAAATAGGCATATTGAACTTTAAATTTTATTTTTCTGGTTTTAATGAACACTTTTCAGGTAGTTACAATAATTACAAAATTCATCCAATTTTAAAATAAATTTAAGTGATACATATCCTCCATTTAGACATCTCTCATCAACGATTGATTTTGCATATTCACAATAATATGTTTCTTCTACAAGAAATTTGGAAATTCATGATTAATAATTCTGATTAATGATTCTTGACAAAGAGAAAACATTATAGATTTCGGAAAATCATTAATGTTCCATCATTTAATCTCTTCCAATGTGGTGCGTCGAAGAAGGTCTGTCAATTCTGCATAGCTTGTGAGCCATAGCAAAGTATCCTTTGTAGCTCACGTTTCCAGGGAAAATGTCATAATGATAATGGCCCCCTTCTTGTTTATTAAGACTCCATCCATGGGAATGATCAATTCTCAAGTCAAGTCCCTAAAACAGAAATGATTGATTTAATCCCCATTTTAAATCAAATCAATTTATGACTTTAACTAGAGTTAATTTTAGAAATCTTTATCAGAAATAAATCAAAGAGCTTATACAGGATCTCTGGAAACAAGAACAGATTGGAAGAGCATTGGCGAGTCCATTTGAATGAATTTAAGCCATTGGTTCACATCATCGTCAGACTCCAGAGGAACTGAAGAGAAATCCCTCATAATGTGAATCTTCGTTTTGGATTTGTCAACTGTAAAAATTCCACCGAGACCAACTGGAAATTCGAATCCGTTGCTTAAACTCTTCCGAATGCTGCTTGTAAAATTCTCATCATTCGCTTTTCGTCCTTGACATTCAATTTCCAACACCTAATCAAAGACATAAATTAAATGACTTTGTAATAAAGCTGATTAACCCAATAGACCATAAGAAATACCCCTATGTAGTACCTACCATAGACTATATATTATAGTATATAGATAGCCTATGGTAAATAATATGTATTAGTAAATGTCTTATAATTACATTTGTACTTCTTGCATTATTTAAAGACATTTACAAAGATAATATATAGATATAATATGAAACTTTACATAGTGTAATTGGTTCACTCGTCAGCAATCAGAAAGTAAAATATAATAACATAATGTTTAGAGATTTAATTTGTCAAGTGTTTTAAATGTGTTTTATGAATGTAGTAACTTACTTTTCCAGAGCCTCCAGAAACCATTACATTAGATAAGAGAGCGCAACGTGACTCATCAACGTCTAAATTCCTCAACTCGCAATCTTCATCTTTTCCGGTTGACGTTAAGGCCACTTTTGACTTGTTGGCTGTCACCTGACCTTCGCTGTTTATCTTCATGTTGACAACCATCTAATGAATTTAATTATTTTTATTATTAAGATTTTTGATTTTAAATATTATTAATACTTATTTTTGTTTACTTCGCAATTTGATCCTTGTGAAATAAACGGCCCAGCTCCAGCTCCACTCACATACCATCCATTTGGGAATCCTTCTTTTCCCGCATATTGAGGAATCATCTTTTTTAAATCATAAATCTTGGATTTGTCTGGCAATGGAATTAAATAAGGCGGACCTCCAATGTCCATAATTACAGTTTGTTCTCCTCCAAATCCTTAAATAATCATTTATTGATTAATCAATATCATTTCATAAAACCTCAAAACATTATTTCAAACTAATTGACTATATTATATTATTTTTATATTTATACCTGACCAAGTCACTAATAGTTTTATTAGTTAGGTGTGCTAATTTAACTAATTCATACAGCTAATTATTTTTTGTAAACAAGAATGCGGATGCGACCTACAATACCTATTAATTTTGTTGGGTTTGTGGTTTTGATTATAAAAGTCAAGAAAAATTTAATATGATTGTTACAGATATGATAAGAAAGTAGGTAAATACCTTTAGTAGCCAATTCATAAGGTTTCTCAAGTAAATTAGGACAATCGATCACTCTGACGCTCACATGTTGAAAGAATTTAGTGAGCTCCCGTTCAAGAACTTCAATTCATAAAATAGAATTGAAAAATAACAAATTAATGTTTAAGATTTATTTATATATATACTAAAATAATTTAAGTAATTAATTAATTAATATTTGAGATCTTGTAAATCGCTCTAATAAATCATTTAAAGTGCTTACCTTGTTTTACTTCTTCAAATGTGACTTGTTGAAAGTCAAATTTTTCCATGGGGAAATCCATGCGAGCAAAGAGAGAGAGAGAGCGATTAACGCGACTTCTTGAAATGCTATATATATATACTATAGAGCAATGCAAGACTCCAAGTTTTAAGTTACAGAATAAGCGACTTCAATTTGTTTCAATCTATTATAGGAATAGCGAGTAAATGAGCTACTGATTTATATAATCCCTTTACCCCTCGACCTCAACATGTCGTTATTGTAGTTAAGTATTATTCTTATATTATTATGTTTAAGAGCTTATATTGTACAAATAGATATTTGTTAAAGGAACTAACAACTGAAACAGAGTACTTGGTAATCCATTTTTATTCACACGGGTTCATATGGATATAAATTCATATGAGAATCGAACGTAATTTATGATACTTAATATACCAATTTATTTTTCATTGGTTTGGCATTTAAGAAATCACAAACTTGTATTGTGAATGTTTGTTATACGTGGTTTATATGTACTGCACTTTTATGCGCTTAATGGATTATTTTTATGCTATTCAAATAAACTTACAATGGCATTTGTTTGGATGTATTTTATTAATTAGTGAATATATATTTGGAGAATTAAAAAGATAAAAGATAAGTTTTTATACAATTGCAACTATTTTTTAACATACATTTATTTATTATAACAACAAATATCCTTTTAATTTTTGAACTCAATAAGCATTAACAATTAATACTAGAAAATGTACATAATTATTGATTGACATACACTTGATTCATTTCCGGATACCTAAAAAGAGGAATATTTAATTATAGTTATTGATTCATTATATGGAAATTGGAACATAGAAAATGATTGCTTAAAAAATACAAGGTTGACTATTATATAATTTTAGATTGAGTGTATTTTTACTAATTCACTTTTAGTATGATGGAACTTGAAAATTATAAGAGCAACTGTTTTCTGTTAATCTGAACTCTAGACTAGAAAAACAAATTATCATGAGTTGAAGATTCTCTTTGGTAAAAATAACTGTCATACCCAGGAAGATCACACAATGTCGTAGGAAAAACATAAGGGTTGGTGGAATTCGGCGCTATGAAAAAATAAACGTATTTAAATAAAATGTTCGTTTCAAGCATTTTAAGGCATCGATTAAAATGGGAATATATTTTGACAGTTAGTTAAGTATGTATGACAGGATAAAATAAGTAACTATGACAGTATGTAGCCTATGACAGTTAAATGCTTATAAATGACAGTAAAAAATTCAGTAATGACAGTCAATAAATTATATTTGTAAATTCAATCTGCCAGCAATTCCAATGGCATGCTTGCAGACGTAGTTTTTTTATAAAATAAGGGCAAGTACAGTTGAAATTTTCTCATGAAACATCAAATTTCACTATTCAAATTCGTCGCTGTGATTATTTAAACGTTTCAAATTTTGTTTCTCTTCTTGCAAGTATTATTAATGTCTGCTTCATCAATTTGCTTTTCATTTGAAGGTGTGATAAAGAAAATAGTATTTTCTTCATTATTTTCTTACTTCAATTTGCTCCTAGCCCAATGATATACTTTCGTCAAAACTTGTAAATGAAGCGTGGGAATGTCTGCATAAGGTTTTGCGTTAACACTTTCAGAATTTCTTTGAAGATTTCTTTGAAGGGGCCATTCTTTCAATAAATTCTTTGCGACTTCAATTAATTGTCCTAGTTGTAATCGTTCTCTTCAAGTTCCACAATCTTTTACTACTTTGTTTGTAGCTTCCAATGCATTATTAGTTGAAGGAGCGCCAAGGTACCTTTCCTCAAACCACCCGTCAGATTGATTTTCATATTCGTTTAAAAAGTAATTCAGAAATTTTTTTTACAAGTTTGTGGTTCCATTTCATTTTAAATAGTTTAATTGCATATGTAAAGTGCATTCAGTTCTTGAAAGTTGAATAATAGAAATATTATCTATAATCTCATTTTGAAAGGAAACAGATTTGATTAATTGAAGCTTAGCTCTTGATATTTCTATTCACGAGGGCCCAACAATGAATTCGTTTAAAATCTTAGAAAATAATTTTAAATATGCAAGTTATTTGATTTGCACAATCAAAATTTTGGGCTTATAAAGATTGTTTGTTGCAATTTTTAGTGAGTTAAGAATAAATTCAAAATCTTCTGTAGCTTCCCCATAAGTTCAAAAGGGTGAAATGATTTATTCCTATCCGTTGTTCCGGCAATAATAACTGGAAACCCATTCCAAATCAATTTATATGCGGGATCAGTGTGCAAAATTTAGATTTTAAAAGTGAGGGAAATTAGTCTTTTTGTAGTGATAAATAAAGTAATTTTCACTATCGTCATTAACATTTTTTATATAATTTGTAAATATAAGACTCATCATCTTTATCGGGGATACTGTGATTCTCTTCGCAAATTTAGGCCAATTGACCCATTCAAACAATAGAAGGCCTGTATGCTTTCTCTCTCAATTTTTTCAAATAATTTGCAACTTGCATTCGTTCAGGTTCCGTGTTTCCATCATTTCTCAACTGTTTTAAAATCTCCTTTGGTTTGCATATTCCTTGTTTAAACAATTCATCAATTTTCAATTTATTTCCTTTTTCCAATCCAATTGATTTTTTAATTTTATGATCATGATTTAATCCTGTATTATTACTTCTTCAGAATCATTTTTGAATAGAAGTTGAATTTTCGCTTCACACTTTCGCGAAAATTTGCACAAATATGAATTTTTCCTTCTTCAGTGTAATACTTTTCATTACATCTCCAAGAATTTTGTTCTAGAATGTGCTTCTTAGCTTCACGTAAATTTGCAAAGTTTGTTCTTATCCAATTAAAAGCTCTCTTTGCTTTTTTGGTCATTGGAGTTTCATTTTCTTCATCTGATTCTGAAGAATAATAGGGAAGAGACTGTGACATCTATTAATTAAATTGAAATTAGTTTGTCATTTAACCATTTGTTTAATTATTAAATATATATATGTACATATGTATATTATTTATTATAATTTATTAAGTACCTTTAAATTGTATTTTCAATACATATTTGTATTAAAAGTGTAAAGTAACTCGCAAATGCAAATGTTTATATGCACGAACACTTGTTTTTAAATATGAGGTGTAAAAAAATTAAATGAAATGATCAATAAATGATAGATAAGAGAAAATGTGGCTAGAGATAAATCTCTAGGAGTGAGAGTTCCGGCTTCCACAGATCAAGTCTTGCACAAATACAAGGGCTATACGCTAATCAGGGAGTTGGATTTTGCGTTGATTTGATTCATTCTGAGTGTATCTTATGTTAATACTCCTAATTGGGGATATTTTATGAAAGAATTACCATCATGTCAAATTTACATTTCATACTGTCAATGTCACTTTTCTTCTACTGTAAAATTTAATTAGCAAGTCTATCAAAGTTAGAGACTGTCAAACTTATTTTTTTTAAAGCCTGTCACACTTATTTATTTAACTGTCAAGTTAATTCGGTGCCGATTAAAATTAGTTAAATTAATTATTTACAATAATATTGGCTTTGTTAAAAAATTATTGTCTTTACATATAATGGGTATAGGCTCAATAAAGTCATTCAAAGCTTCGTGTTTATCAATTCCTCTTGAATGACTTGGACATAAAAGCCATTTTAAATTCAGCGTTTGTTCAATCAAAATCCCTAATTGCAATAAAATAAATTAAAGTTAAAGTTGAATGTTATCAAAAAAAAGTTAAAAGTAATAATAACTATTCGACCTTACTTGATAAACATGCATATTTGAAATCACCAATTTTAAATGGGGCAATATGCGAAATTGAATCTACAATTAAGAATTTAGTTAAATTAATTGAATGAATTATTATTATTATTGTTATTAAAAATTAACTGTTTAATTGAAAACAAATGATTTTATGAAATTACTCGACCTAATTTTGTCATTTGTCTTTATAATTAACTTCAATAAAATAAAATTCTTACTATTGTCTGCACCAACATAAGAGATGGAAATTCCTCCAAGTTCACTATCAGAACAGCGAATTAAAAAAGTTCCTGCTTGGAATCCGCGTAAAAGTTCACAAGATTTGTTTCTACTGATGAATCCGTAAATGAATCCATTAATCCAAGGATTCAAAACCCCTTTGTGACAAATTATTTTCATGGCATAAAAAAACCATACGTAAAAAGAAAACTTTTGATTTGGGTTAATCATATCCCGACAAAATTGATTCCTCGTTATAACCAAACCTTCTAGATTTGTTTCTTCGCGTCTAAAAAAGAAAGTTTTAAATTAAACATTTAATTAATAAGTAGCGTAATTTTAAATGAAATATTATAAAACTACATAATGTATACTATCATAAACAATTTCTATAATGCAAATTGCTAATTTACCCCAAAAGTTTTTGTCCCAAAAATAAAAGATTTTCAGGCGTGAGAGCTCTGCTGGCATTCATCGTAAATTTGTCATTTAGGGCAGCTAATATTTCAGTACATTGAGCAGATTCTGGTACCTTTAGTTAAATATTGAATGAACATTTCTACACAAGATTTTGTAGTGAGAATCAGTTGAACTTATTGTTAAGTAATATCGGTAAAAATAAGTTATGATACGATAAAAACCTTACAACAAAGGGACGCCTATCAGATTTAGCAAATGCATTATCCCAAATGATAGTGGCTATAATGTAGAAGCAATAGAAAAATAAGTTTTTTTATATTGTTAAGTAAATATTAAATCTTTACCTGCAGCTTTGGGTTCCTATAAAAAGTAAAAAATATTAGATAAATAGATAAATTTCATGTATTAATATTATGCATTACACATTGTGTTCAATTTTATCATTGTGTTCAAGGGAAAGATATGAGTTTATTTCAAGTATCTGTACTATACCTGAATATAATGAACAGTTCCAACGAAAGGAACCGAGAATGCCCAAAGCGCCACATTTTCTCTTATCTCTCCCAATTGAATTACAAAGGTACAGTAAAAGTGCAAACAGGATTTCTCTTCCATCACGGTCTCTGACGATTTTTTCTCTGGAAGTCGGCGAATCATTACAAGACTCACGTCACTAAAATTGCCATGTCAAACATACAAATTGATAAAGAAAAATGTTTTTGTAAATGAGTTAATGACCGCGAATTGCCTAGCTAATTAAAATTTACTCATATTTGCAGTAATAATTAACATTTTCATTAATATACATTATTGAAAATTTTCATATGAATTGTTATTTACTTGAAATTAGCAGTTAGGCTGAATGGGTAAGTTTGTTTGATCTTTAGCGTTGCGATTTCCTTTGAAAGATGCCCATGTGGATTACTCAATATCTCTATGATATAAAATTTTGGTACATTTATTTATGAATTTTGTATGATAATTATATTAAATTTTTTCAACTTAAAACAATTAGTATTATTCTTATATGTTCATTTATTATTAGGTAATTTATTAATTTTAACCATTTTGTTGAATTCCTTGAGATAAATTAAAGGCTTGTCCTTCTTTGATTATTGATACTTTAACGTTTATTGGTTTTTCTGTACATCCAAAATATGTCCCAGTTAGAGAACGTACCTGAATTTAATACACAATCAGATTCGTAATCAGCACACTCGAATTAGTATAAAAACGCTCACCTTATATTTAATTTCGTTTGGCTACATATTTATGACTTATGCCAAAATAATTTATAATTTTTATTAATGGTTTAATATCTATATCACTTACACTGACTGTAAACTTCTTTCCCTTCAGCATCACCTGAGGCGGCTGAAGATCGACAACAAATCCCGCTTTTATCAATTCAATTATTTGCCCATGAAACTGTGTAATAAATAAATTGCAATGTTGAATACATTTACCACATGCGATAATATGAGTTAGATATAAGCTCACCTTTGTCAAATAATTGGGTAATCTTTCTTTGAGCTCATTCCAAGGAGTAATCATATTTCCAGCATCGGACAATTGAGTGATAGAAACATAAACTTGGCTCAGGTTTTCTGCAATGTTCATCATCCATGACTCGATGAGTTCAAGGGACAATTCTTGTGGATTTACGAATTGAGCTAAAAAAATTAAATGATCGAGTTAAGAAATTGAACAAATTTAACCCATATTATAGGAATGTAACGAATTTCTTATGTCGTCAGATTTTCTTGTGTGTTTGCATTTTTTTGGCTTTTCCGTCCTCAATATTAGTCATCAGTCAATCATAATCGGTTAATAAATAATTGTTTAGGAATAATTTGATAAGGAAGATACTGGATGAATCAAATGTCACCTGTTCCATTGAGTGAAAATCTTTCTCTCTCAATCCATCGTTTAAGTTTTGAGCAAGAATTTGATATTGCTGATTGGAATATGCATAAAAGCTTGTCGATCTTTTGCAATACATCACCTCCAACTTTGTTCAAAGTTGTAATCTAAAATAAATAAAGTTATTCAATATATAATCTTATAGACGTCATTCACGACACACATTAAACTCGATAGTAAAATTTAAATTATGAGGCAGAAAATTTTAATACAAATATGGAGGGTCGGGGTGGCGATGTTTGGGCAAAAAACAGGTATATATACCCAAAAACGGGTACATATACTCAAAAAAGGTACAATATACCTGATTTAGCGAATATTCGAATATATTCACATGCCCAAACCTAACATAAACAAACCTAAAATAACTGTTTTTGTTTATTTGGTTAGTTTAGACTAGGTTAGGTTGGGTTTGGGTATGCGAATTTTGGGTAAACATACCCGTTTTTCGGTATGTATACCTGTTTTCGGGTATAGTCAGTATACCCGTTTTCGGGTATACATACCTGTTTTCGGGTATACATACCTCTTTTTGGGTATACATATACCTGTTTTCGGGTATATATACCCTTTTTTGGGTATATATACTCGTTTTTTGCCCCAACATCGCCACCCTGACCCTATTTGCTTGTTATGCTTGCTAATATTAAATACTAATTATGTACATTAGTATATAGAAATAATTATCAGTATTGTAATGGTTATCATTTTTAGATAATTTCAGATGTTTCAACTTTCGGCAGAATATGATAAGGCTCATTTGTATGTAGGTATTTGTATTTTGTATGAATTTATGAAAAAGTTCTTTTACAATTCATTAAATACATAACAATAAATTATTGTCAATAATTAAATGCAAAGGAAGTACCTAGTAACCTAACAATAAATAAAGATAAACTCGGAATTTCCTTTTCAAAAATATTTTTGTAGAAACTACTACATATCATTACAGTCATGGAATTCGGATAAATTTCCTTCTTTATAGAATCTAAAAAAATTATGAGATATGAATTAATATGTCTCATATTTTCTGGTACAAGGTAAAAAGAATTAGTTAAGCCGGTGTGTTATTTATATATTTAAGTGTGGAATCAAGTTGAACTAATAGCTTTAAATTGATAATTATCATTTATTTAATTAAGCGATAAAAATATAACGAACAAATATAGCCCCTCGTAATTGATTTACCGTTGATGTTAACATTGGAAATGCGAATTTAAATTTAAATCCAATATGAAGTGAAATGCTCTTTTAAAAGATTTCTTTCTTCGTTTTGACTCATTTCAGCGCTTGATCATGAAAAAATTCATTAAGTTTATCCGTTGGTTCAAGTGTGATCATAATGGATGTTCAACTTAACTTTACTTTTTCAATTAATCCGGTGTCAATTTTCAATGCATTGCAACTTAAAGCAAGTATTCCAAAAAAGTTAAAAGTTCCATTGAAATGTAAAGTATTCGTTTAAAAGTGCAATTAAAGATAATTGCATTTCACTTTAATAATCAGTTTATATATTCAATTTTTTTATCAAATGAAAATTTAATTATTAATTTAAATGTTTGAAACATTTGGTAAAAATTTTATCAGTGAATTTGTGGCTAGGGTTACCCTATGGTGTAAAAATGAGGCTCCATGGAGGCTCCATGCTGCTCCATGCTAAAAAATCTCGCTCCATAGAGTAATTAATGTTAACTTTCCTATTCTAGAAATAGTCCAATTTTGCTGCTCCATGTTTGCTCCATACGCTCCATGGAGTTTTACTCCATGGAGCAGCATGGAATTTTGCTCCACTCTGCTCCATGGAGCCTCCATGGAGTGAAAATTCGCTCCTGCTACTCCATGGAGCCTCCATGCACCAAATTATTTTACATACGATCAAATGTCGCGACATTTAGCTATATGCATCTCAATGTCTCACAAT
>VJMY01001152.1:0-18256 GCA_009869795.1 Neelides sp. FZ-2019 | reverse complement strand
AAATCAATAGAAAACCTATCTTGATTTAATTCTATAAATTACCTAATTTCTCAGGGTGTTTTCTCAAAAATCTAATTTTAAATTATACAATAGGAAATTTGAGTGGAATTTTGCTTTTAGCCCTTTCATTGTTGGTTTATATAATCAACACTGCGCTTTTGTCATTTCAATTTATACATTATTCATATGACCCTTTTTATTGAAATTTTTACAAATATTATGAAGTTTATTTTGAATTTTCACCAGAATATAGAAAATTTACGGCTTTCTTGATTTTTATCTATTACATGGGAGGATCTATCAATGGCATTATTGCCATTTATGTCTACTTAGTACATTTTTTACATTTTGAAATTGTTTTGCTTTTAATTAATGAATCACAGAGGTTTATGCTGATTTATAGAATTGAGCAAATTAATCTCAAACAACTGAACTCATTTCTCCTTCCTTTAGCTAATTTATTTTGGATTCTTTTTGTCCAACAGATCATTGAATTTTACAGTATTATAATGTTTATTGATATAATTTCAATGCCAGGTTATTTGGCTAGGCCATTACAATATCGTTACCCTGACCACAATATTTTGTGAGTTTTCTCACTCAAGTTTGGGCTTCTCGAGGAATCGCATGGATTAAAAATACAAATACAAAAATTTTAAAAAAATGTATATTTAAAAGTCGGCACATGCAAAAGAACTCGACTCTTTCTCTACAAATTAAATTTGGGAGTTATTTCAAATTGAATAAATTGTCTATTCTTGTTGCAATGAGAATTATTGTTGAGCAAACGATTTCTTTAATTTTTGGATCTTGGAAGTACTTACGAACCTGATGTCTGACATAGCCAATTTTGAAGTGAATGATAATTAAGAATAAAAATACCAAAATTAAATTGTTCTGCTTAAGTAATAATTTTATATTAATGTTCGGCGGAATGAAATACATTGAAATATGTAAGTACTCTTCATTCCCCCGAACAAAAAGGTTTCCTCCCACTTTCAAATTGACATTGAGTCAACCAACTTTTAATTATGCATTTAAAACGAAATAATAGGAAAATCTCAAGCTATGCATTTTAATACATTTTATGGAAGGCATATACAGCTTAATCGAATTCTTAGTGATTCGTATGCATACAGAACAGAGTTCATTGCCTTGTAGTGTAGGTCAAATCAAACTGTAGGTATAATCTGTAACTCCTTTATATAGATTATTATTCTTCAAATTAATATTTATCAAAGAAATCTATGAGATGAGATGTATGATCAATAGATATAGATAAAATATTTATCTCTATATTTTACTAAATTGTTTTCGATTTATGCTTTATTTTATCACTAAACAAAGTTCTTTACATAAAAGTCTTCTAATATAATCTCTTAACAAATGTAACTAACAAAAAAAGTCCATTCGTAAGGTGTAAATGTTATCAACAAGTGTTCTATTAAAACAATTTTTTGCAATTTCAAGATAATAAAATTTAGATAATCATTTATTGCTCAATTAAATGACTTCTCATTATGATTTGTTTAATGTTGCTGTATTGTTAAAAATATCTATTGTAATATAATAGTTCCAATGCCTCCAAGGGTAAATTTATTGTTATCATATAAATATTATAAACATAAAGTTACATTTAAAAATAAAAATTAATAATATAATGTAATATAACATAATAATATAATTATAATTCAAAATTTCACAATCTCTCAATGTAACAAATAATGAAATTATATTATCCAATATTTTATTTTTTTTAATATACCAGATTTTTCTACTTGTTGCCATATTGACACTTTTAAATATTTCTTCCGCTTTAAATTCTGGAAGTATTAAAGAAATTGGCGAAAATTGTGACTTGGGAATTCCAAATGATTGTGGGAGTCTTTGGGAAGAATGCGGAGAAGATGAGAAGTGTAGATGTAAAGATCTTTTTCACACAGACGAAGACAAACACGAATGTGTCGGATTTATCGGAAATAGCTGTTATGATAAGGAAAACGTGAAATTAGGATGTGTGAAAAATTCTTTCTGTTATAAAAATTCAAGTATTGAAGGAGAAGGTATTTGCGTTTGTCCTAAAAATCATCTACCAGGAAATAAAAATGAAATTTGTCTTGGTGGTCATTTGGAATCCTGTGAGAATAATAACGATTGCTATGAAATTGGATTGCTTGAATGCAACAGCGAAACAAAACAATGCGATTGTCCAATAAACTCAAGATGGGAAGAAAATTCCGATAAGGGCCCAAGATGCAGATTTACATTGGGCGGTAAAATATAGATTCAAAAATTCATAAATAAAATAGTTAATGGTCGAGTTTCTGTTGGCGGGTTGCGCCAAATGTTACATTGTAGTACACCAGATATAAAAATCCGTTTCTTGCTTTCCCTACTTTGTATGACTGTTTAAAACTTTACATGACCTCGAGCGAAGCGAGAGAATGATTAACCAAATCTAACCTAATATTAATTAAACAAAGCAACTTACAGTAAATTTTTATTTTAATTAATGGTAGGTGTGTTTAACTAAAGTTAAGTTAGGTTTGGTTAATCATGATCTCGAGCATCCTTCGAGGTCATGCAGGGCTTTAAGCACTACTACACTTGACAGAACTCCATTTTTGTATTTGGTGTACTATTGTGTAACATCTAACATATGACGCGACCCGCCAATGGAAAGTCAACCTAGCTAATTGCTTAACAATTTTTAAAATTCTTAAATCATAATTTTAATCTATTAATCTATAGGAAATTGTGAAGAGTCTAAACCCGGCGATGATTATGGATTAGAATGTTCGAATTCGCTCAATCTAGCCTGTTTAAACGGGAAATGTGAATGTAAAACAGATTACAAAGGTTATGGGGAAGGATGCTATGTAGCTCTTTTTCGAGGTTGTGATTCCTCTAATGTCTGCCACCCTCAATTTTATTGTTCACCTTCCACACGATCCTGCATTTGTTCTCATGGTTACGAAGCAAACGAACGTGAAGAATGCACTGCTCTTTCTAATACAAAATGCCTCTATGAAGGACAACAACTTTGGGATTGCACAGAAAATGCAAATTGCGCAGAAGACGGACTTTGCCGTTGCGACGAGCCAAAATACCAACACGGATTTTTTTCAAAATGTTTCTTATCACACCAACAACCATGTAATTTCAGAGATGAATGCAGTGTTATAGGATTTTTAAATTGCACTCACAATTCAATTTGCGAATGTGAAAACGGCTACGAATATGAAACAAATGTTGATAGCTTATATTTTGGCCAGTGTTTAGCTGAAGTTGACCGAATTTGTCCATATGACCCATACAACTCAACAAATCGTATGGTAACTTGCGTTGGTGGCTCTAGTTGTAGCGGAACCAAATGTATTTGTAGATTTCCACTAGAAGTCAACCCGTATGACAATAAATGCTACGCGAAAAAAAACTATGAATGCAAATCTAATAGTATATATCCATACGAAGGTTGCCATCCTGCTTATTTCTTAACTTGCTCTGAAGATCGTTGCATTTGTCAAGAGGATTATTCCGTTGACTCGAGTTTTGACTGTATAGGAACGATTGGGGCAATATGCAAAACTCCTGAAGGTTACGAACCAAGATGCATTAGAAATGCTGAATGTGTCCAAAAAAATGGGGATTTATTCACTTGTGAGTGCGAAGAAAATTTTCATGAGTTTGAAGCTACAAAGAAAATATGTTTTGGGGATTACAATGTAGATTGTTCAGATGGTTATACTGATTGCAATGGATATAAATACATGCATTGTGATTGGTCATTTAATAACACTAAAGTATGCCAATGTAACTATGATACGATTTATGATAAAATTTTGAATATTTGTCGCGGAAGACTTGAAACGAGTTGTTTGCCGCCCGATGAAGAATTTTATGAAGAGATCACATGTATTGAAAATGCAAGTTGTGATGAAGAATTCAAATGCTCGTGTAACGAAGGTTATTTTTCTTCGGACACTCATAGAGGGGAAAAATGCTTTTCAATGCTGGGAACAAAATGCGAAACTACTGCCGATTGCATAACATCCCATGCAGAATGCATTGAAGTTAATGGGGCTAAAATCTGCTCATGTATCGAGGGTTATTCAATTGATCCGCATAGAAATGATACAGCAGAGGAGATTGGGACGGAATGTTATGGAAATCACTTGTCAAACTGTTCTGTCGTTAGATGCAACCCAAATAAATTTTTATCTTGTCGCGATTATGATACGTGTTTGTGTGAGAGTCCAAGTTATTATTTTGACCCTGAGAAAGATAAGTGTGTCGCAACTTTGAATTCTGTATGCAAAAGAGGCGATTACGAAACATATTGTCCAGATAATGCCCAGTGTAATGATTATTGCGAATGTAACGACGGTTATCGAGGAGTCCACAAGGGTGACAAATGTTTCGCCGGTCATGGAGTTCAATGTGACATAAATGAAGATTGTGATCCTGAAAGGAATCTTCAATGTGCCTGCGATAAAACCTGTAAATGTTTTGATAACTATCAATATGACTCGGAAATTGATAAGTGCAGAGGATTTATTGGAGCTAATTGCGACTATTCTCAGTATTCGTGTATAGATAGGGCACTTTGCATTGAAACCAAATGTATTTGTGGATATGGTCATAGTCAACATCCGAGTAAAAATGATAACCGCTGTTATCCAGAATATTCCTTTAATTGTTTAAATTTTGGAGACGAAGAACATTGTAATTCTTGGAATAATTTAGAATGTTCAAATGGCGTTTGCGAATGTAAAGGACGATTAGAATATGAGTATGAAAATTGCTCTAGTCCGTATGATAATGAATGTGACATCAAGCCGAGTTCGGAAAGGAGTCAAATAAATTGCTTAAGAGATTTAGTTTGCAATGTTCAAGATGAATCAGATTCAAATATTGGAATATGTAAATGTCCAAATGATTTCAAATGGTCCGAATCTGGTTTTTGTAATTTTAATCCTGAGCCAAGTTCTTCAAATAGAATTGAAAACTTTTACAAAACGATTTTATTTACAATTTGCTGTACTTTGACACTTATATTTAATAATTTTTTGGTATGATTAATTATTAATTAATCATCACAGCTAAATTAAACTCGTCGTCCTTTTCCGATAAAGCAGCGATTTTTTAATTTTTTATTATTAAAGACGATATACATTATAATGTTCCCTTGTACAAATTCTTGATTTTTTAACTAAAAATTTTATGAATCATCAAAAAAAATTAAAATGTAGATGAATAAATGCATATAATGTAAATAAAACTATTATTGTCATTGCATTGTAATCTATAATATATATATTTACTTTTATTCAGCTCTATTTAATTTTTTTTACAAAGAAATAAATTACCAATTCATTTTTATTAACAACTCTTTTATTTGTCTAATAATAAATAAAATACGATATTTTATTAAATTTCTTATAAAATTTGTTTGATTAAGTTTTTATTAATATTATATAACATCATGACATCATTGCTTATTTGTTCGATTTTGGAAAAAATAAATTGTAAATAAATCATTCATTACAAATTATTTTTAAAAGTAAATAACTATTTAAATTTCGAGAAGCCTTTCAATTAAATCTATTCAATTAAATTAAAAATTTTCTAATAAAAAAAACCTTGAAAAACATTAGAAACTGATAATATTTACTCATATATATATTCATTGTATTCATAGACATTCATATGTACACATATGTACATATGTAATCTTTGAAAATTAAATTTTTCAAATATTTATTTTGCCTAATAAAAAAAATAATGACATATTCAACATTTTTTATTTATTTTCATTGCCTCAAAATGCATAAAGAAAATTTTCAAAATTCAAATATTGGTATTAAATATCTAGTTTCTCCTAAATAAACCTACATTTGTACGAAATTGTTTAAAAAATTTAAAAAATGCATTTGATTATTTTACATTTATTATTAATAACAATAATTAATGTCAATTCTGCAAGCTTTGAAATTAAAAATTTTAAACATTTGGATAACCAACATGGAAGACCTATTAATTCGTCATTTTTTGACGACGAAAAAGTTTACAAAGGAAATTCAGTGAAAGAAAATTCATTTCCTTTCATTATTGGATTATTTTTAGTAAGTAACATATACATAAAGATCATTAAAAATTCTTTAGTATATTAATTTATGCTTAACTATGTGTAAAAATGTAAAATATGAATATTCAGAAAGAATCAGTTGATGGTCAATTTTGCGGAGGCTCGTTATTGACTTCAAAACACATACTAACTGCAGCTCACTGTGTTCCAGGCATGAAAACCTCTGGTAACATTGCAATTGCTGGTCTTCAAACAATCACTAATAAAAATGAAGCTGGAAGACAAAAGATTCTTTTCAATAAAGCATCAGTCAAGTCTCATCCGTATGTTCATGAAGATTATTAAAATTTAGATTTCAATAATTAACTTAGCTGATTCTGATATTTTTTCAATGCTTTGATTAAATGTTTTAACAGATATATACCTAAAATTTAAAATCATTAATAACAAAATTTAGAAATTATGACAAGAAGTCATTGAATAACGATATAGCAATTATCACTCTTGACCAAGATTTCAAATTGAGTAATGCTGTGAAGACAATTTGCATTGGGGTTTCCAAACAAAAAGCAACCGTGGCTGGATGGGGAATCGCCAACTGTGATGAAAAATCATCCAATGTTTTACTTCAAGCGACTGGTAATGTGATGGCCAATAAAGACTGCACTAAAGAACTCCGCGAAAATATTGGTTCTGGAAAACTGTGCATGAAATTTAATAAACAAGCAAGTGACAGAGGAGATTCTGGTAAAAACAATTAAAATGCCAATATTAAAGATTAATTAATGAAAATAATCAATGATAAGTAATTAGCTTTTCTATGAATTATCGTTTAATTTTATTTAGCATTGATATAACAATAGGAAAATAGATTTTTAAGTATAAATCATTCACAAGAGTTTTCAACGATATAAGATTCTTATCAGAAATATATATTTTTATAAAAATACTTAATTCAATTATTTAAATATAAATTCATTTTTGTTAAAGGTGGTCCATTATTTGATTCAAATAACAGTCAATTTCAACAAGTGAGTTATTTCTATTTTTATTATATATATTTCGGCTAGTTTTTACTTTTGCATCTCTACTCACAACGCCTTCCTTTATTACTATTCCTATTTTTAGGTTAGGTTTAGGTTGGCTTTGTTTAACATGTAAAATCCTATTATATTCAGAAAAAGTTGGTGCAAAAGTAAAAATCATCCTACTATATTTCAATTGAGGAAAATTGATACTTGCATAATCAATACTTACATATTATTACAATATCTTATTATAGGTTGGGCTGGTGTCATATGGACCAATGGATAATAATGAATGTCCAATTACTTCTTTGCCAGATGTTTATACAAGAGTAAATCAATATAAAAGCTTCATTGAAGGCATCGTTGGAAAAAATGTTTTCTGCTAATTTAACTTTGGTATTCTATGTTATTTTTTAAAATTGTTATTTAAAAAAATAACTATTTAGTCATCGTTATAAAAACAAATAATTCAAAATATTCGTAATAAATATCACGTATCTACAAATAAAAAATTGTTCTAATATAATTTAAAAAATGTACAATAGGTATATATTATATAAAATGAACAAGTTTCATTTGAAACCTTTCTAAAATTAAAATAAAAATCGAGAAAAATAATTATGAAAATAAAAAACAATATAATATTCTTGCAAAACTGAACTATTCATCAAATTGACCATTTTATGTAAAAAAAATATTAATTTTCACCAAAAAACGAGTTTAAATTTTGCTACAAAGATTTCATTTTGCCTCTGACTATTTTAACTTAAGAACACTTATTTTCAATGTTATTATCATTAACAATTGATGAAACATTAAAGGAACGATTTTTTCAAACATAGCCAAATAATTATAGTAACAGACGGATTCAACTTTTTATTACCGCTTGATTTTTTTTAGAAATATGAATGAGCATATTTAAGGTAGGGAATACTAACTGAATAAACTATAAGTTTTGCCAAAATATGGAGTTTGAATTGAAGTTTTCATCAATAATCAATAGTGCATTTTGAATTTTACCTACTCTTCATTAGTTAGTAATCATAACAATTAATTTAACCGTCAGTTTGGTAATAAAAAGAATAAACTTTTTGTTTGTCGTGAGCTGAATCCGGCTATTAATTTGAATTGCCAAATTAATCAAATATTTTGTATTGAGAGTCAATCGCAATCTCTATGACTAAAATAACTTAATTTCATGAACTTAAATAAAGATGTGTGAGAATAGTGATCTATGTATTATCTCTTTAATTTGTTGCTCTAATTATTTTACAAGATTGTTAAAGTTAATAGATTATTATTGTTAAGGGTGTTCTAACTGCGATAAAGCTTATTTAATAAAAAATGACAAAATATTTCATTAAGGAAGAAAAATATTATTTGTTTCGGAATCGGAATCTTACGATGTTTAATAAATTTGAATCTCGTTCTCAAGAATAGAATGAATTTGATTCAATTGTTTTTATCAATTACTGACCATGAATAATCTACCTGGGAAGCGACGTGTGATTCAAAATCTTCCTCGTCAACATGAAAGAGCTCAATGTGAAATAAAATTTTATTTGCTTTTCATTTTATTGTTTTAAATTAATAAAATTAATCCATAATAATCTATTTTATAATGCTATATACCTTACCTATTTATTGAGTGCAAATGCAATGCACTCTACATTAATTCTGTAAATTTTCAGTGTTTATTCTAAAGACCAATTTAAGAAAATGAATTATTACATTACAAAAATTGTTCTTTTAGATACATTACATTGTACATTGTAAATATAGAACATATGTTTGCAATGTATATACAAATATTAACAAGGATTTTCAAGAATTCTAATATGCAAGAATATATAATAGATAGCTGAAATAAAAATTTATTAGAATTAATTTGTTTAACCTTGGGTCTTTTCTTTAAGTTGACGAATAAAAAATAAAGTTGCGTGTTTCGTTGTTTGTTACATTTACATAAGCTGCTTTAATATTTCAATTTAATGTTCTCTTAAAATTAGTTTTATTGACAAAGCTACGAACTTTAGTTCTCTCTCTTTCTCTCTCTCTCTCTTCTATTGTAAAAACTTGAGATAACAACTAAAACATGCTCACTATATGGTTATTAGTTGCAATTTCTTTTTTCGGATTTTACACCCATGCTGAAATCGAGAAAAAATGTACATTATTAGCTCCGAGTCACAAAAATCTAAGTATTAACAAAGTAAGTTGCGTGTAATATATTTATTAGAACCTTATATAATAAAGATACTTAAAATTTTTAATTATTTTGGAATATATAATATATTCCTGTGATTTCTATGTCTAGTATTTGGGTACTTGGTATTTGGTGAAATCTGGTCCCCCAAATGATGCATTTCCATCTTCAGAATGCGTGGAAGAGTCTTATACAACACTTAATCATAGTGAACATCTTCTCAATTACGAATTCAAGTATTTATATACCTTTCTAGATATATACCACTGATATCTAATTGTATGAAAAAACATTTAATGTAAAATACGTAATCCAATTATAAATAGGTAAGTAGGTAGGTTGTTACTTTAAGAATCAATGAATAATAAATAATTTTCTTTAATAATAATTTTTATATGAAGATGAAGAATAACGTTTAATTATTGATGAGAATTTATTATTTTATAATAATAATAAGTATTTTTTAATTAATTTTACATGGCAATAAGTACTAATGAATATATTAATCATAATCATAATCATAATCATAAACAATAACTCGTTTTAATTTTTCAGACGGAAAAATAATGGAAATTGGGAAGGAGGAAAGGGAATTGCAGTAGTGAAAGATTTAAGTAAACCTGGAATAATCGACATTTATGACAACGAAGGTGCAAAAGAACATAAGTTTTAAAATATTTAGTATTTACTATTACCTATTTCATTGAAGGTGGGTGGTTAATTTATTTAAATTATTATCTTTATAAATATTTTGACTGGTAATACTTATTTATTAAATTTTAGGTAATTTGCATCAAAGTTTGGTTGCGACTGATGGAAAGAATTGGGCCATTTGGTACGTCTGTGAGGAAATTCGAATTAATAATTCCATTCATACTTACTACATGCTTATGAGCAGGACACGAACTTTGAATTCATTTGTTGAAGATGCACTTACAAATATCATTGAAGGATTTGGAATTCAACCAACCGACCTGAAACTTATGAATCAAACTAATTGTTCTTAATCTATTAAAAATGTAACATTGTAAATTAACCATTGTTAAGAATCATTCTTAAAGGTCAATTTAACTGTTGAAATAAATTTTAATTGTTATTTCTAAATATCCAAGAATCTTATTTTTATTATAATTATTTATAATTAATTATTAATTACGCATCATAAAAATGTAATGTTTGAAAGCGAGTTATAATTCATCTGTATTTATTTAACACAAATGCTTTATAGTCATCTCATTCTCGTATATTGCGAATGCTGTCCACTTTCACTATTTTTGGATCTATTATATGATTATGACAAATATAAATCTCTTGGTTTAAGAATACGAATGGCGAATGTAGACAAAAAATTCTCTTCAAGGTTATTTTTTGTTTGATAAATTGGGATAATGTACCTAACGAAGGGATGCATTGCCTGAATTAGTAATGTACGTAATAACATTTAGAAGTTTACTTATTTAAAAACTCAACACTTAAGTATTATGTGCATAAAAATTTCTTGTGAAGAAATTATTGTTTCCTACTTCAATGCTTGAAATAGTATGTGAAGAGGTTCATTATATTGGGGCATTTGTGCTCTGCGACTGCGAGTAATCATTTAATCACAATAGCTACAGAGCACAGGCAGAACAGAAATATTAGTTAAAAATAAGTATAAGTTGCGCTCTTACATTAAGTTACAATAATCTTATCTTATTTAGGTAGGTATAAAGTGGCATTACTAAAGTTTTCAAGTTCGACTGTGCTATCCAATCCTGTTATTTTGGTAGTTTGGTAGCCTAAGGATATTTAAAATTCAATAGAAAATCAAAAGTTATATTTCAATTTAGCAAATAAACAAATGAAATTTTTTAACAAACTTAGTAAACCTTTTAGGACAGAAGGGGGACATTAAATGTAATCGAATTTAGAAGAGATACAGCATTATTTTATTCATATATAGAGTATTATACAAAAGTATTTAAGTAAAAATGTGGGTTATAATTTCCTTAATTGCTATTTTTGGTTATTTAATTTTGAAAATTTTAAATCACGGAGCCAAGTTTTTTCACGAAAATGGAATTTCTATAGCCAAAGAAGCAGGAATATTTAGTATTTTCCTTCAATCCAAATCATTCGCTGACTGTGACATGGCAATATACAAAGAAATAAAATCAAGAACTAAAAATGGACTTGGAGGAATTTTGGAATTTGGAAAACCTCAACCATATTTTGTGGATTTGGACTTAATTAAACAATCTACATAAAAGATTTTGAACATTTTGTGAACCGACGAAGTTTTGGTAACTCCACTGGGGATCATGATCATGTCAGCGAATTATTAACTACTCAACAAAATGACAAATGGAGAAATCTAAGTGGAACACTTTCACCCATTTTTACTACAGGTAAATTAAATAAACAACAATCTTTTAAATTTAATGAATCGAAAATTTAATTTATAATATTTTTGGATGCATATTTTTTTAATTCTCCTAATAATTATTTTGCTTCTGTTATATAATTAAAAATGCAATTCGTGAAAGGGGTTTAAAACCGGATGTAAAATGGAATGATTTTCTTGAGCTAATGATTGAAACCCAAAAGGGGAAAATCAAAGAAGAAGACATTTTGGATACTTTTGAAAAGGAAGCACAATTGAGCGGAAAGCAGAAAGCTCAAATGACAGAAAAAATTAAATAATGATTAAAGATTTAGTAAATTGGTAAAATTCAAAACGTCTTTCTATAGCTTTTTCCGTATGGGAATTCCGAAGAGATCTTGTTAAATAAACTTTTCTCTGGCCCTCATCCATGAAGAGTTATGATGCTTGAAATAGTATGTGAAGAGGTTCATTATATTGGGGCATTTGTGCTCTGCGACTGCGAGTAATCATTTAATCACAATAGCTACAGAGCACAGGCAGAACAGAAATATTAGTTAAAAATTTAAAATTCAAAACGTCTTTCTATAGCTTTTTCCGTATGGGAATTCCGAAGAGATCTTGTTAAATAAACTTTTCTCTGGCCCTCATCCATGAAGAGTTATGATGTACCTTATAAGCTATGAGAGATTTTTCTCAAAAACTATTTCCTTAAACATTAAGTATCATGCATAAATATGAACATTTTCCAAAAACTAAGTATAATAATTATTTTTTTTATTTGTTTTTAAGATTCTTTTTAATTAAAGGAGGTTAAGCTTGGGAAATGAGAATATTGTTCAAAAGCTGTAAACCTTTAAATAAAGACAACTTACAAATATAATTTACACATATTTATTTCCTTGCGTTCCCCTAAATTATTATACAAATAATTGATTCTATTATTCATATTAATCTTAAAATGTTACATAATTATTTTTCACGAGATCTGAATTAGAAAAACTCAAATATAAAGGAATGGAATATCTATCCATTTGCATTATGATTACAATTGCCTTTACTGTAAATCCACTGTTATTATCAATTCATTTTTAAATGATAAAATGAAGATATCTTTTTGATTATTTTGAACCAATTATTTGGTTCATCAACCTACTTTGAAATATTTGGATATTTATTTTGCTTTTTCCTAATTTTAATTGAAGTTTATATTTGGGTTATTTCTATTTATTATATTAATTTTATCTCCGTTATTTTTTCATTGGAATAGAACCCGAGATTTGAAAGTGCAATTACAATTTGTCGTATTTTGAATTTGAGTTTTAGCACATTTAATTTACTAAAATAAGGTATTTTCCTCTGCTTTAAGATTATAAATTGTTATTAATAAGATTAATAGCAAATTTTATATTGTTTTATGAAAATATTAAACTCTTCACAATTAACGTTAAATATTCATATTTTATTTATTTAATCATTATGCATAAAATTCAACATTAATTACCTAATTTAAAGACATTACTATTAAACGACAATATATTTCCATTTAAAAACTTGTTAACTAAATAAAAATAGAGAAACAAATACTATATGACTTTCAAAGGTTAAATCCTTCATTAAAGCATAGATATACTGATATTAAATGATTGAATTAGGAGTGTAAATAAGAATTTCATTCGTGTTTCACTTGTTTCACTTTTGCTCTTCTTAAAATGATTTCCTCATTTCCTCCTTCTTTTTTATTTCCTATGTGAATGGTTTTGAACCTCCTTGTCAATTGCCGCCTCGATTTGAATATACGCTATTTAAATAAAGTAAAATAAATTAAACAATTCCATCTAATCATCCAAATTCAATTTATTTTTGTTTATGGATGTAACGCATTGCTTTACTTCATTTTTTAAGGCTTGTCTGGAAGTGTATTCCAATCTGGCGAGTGCAATTTTCACATTGTTTGGCACATCAGGTATGAGTTGTCCAATAATTGCCTTTGCAGCCAACAATCCATGTTCAATCACCACAAATAGCAAAAGCCACTCGGCAGGACTCAAAGAGGATCGAGAACGAAGATCCGGTTGAAGACACAACAAAGCGCAATTTGTCACAACGGCCATGGATCCCATTACTTCAAATGCAATCTAAATTTATTTAAATAAATGGTAGGATATTTTAACATTTTATATTATAAGTAAATAGAACGTGATATAAAAATGAAGCAACAAGCTATTAATGTTAGGTAATATTATAATGCTAAGTAAAAATTATAAAAATTAAAATTGTAAATTACCTGCCATGCTCCAATGTCTTTAACTCTTTTTCCAAATGGTCGCTGAAGAACTTTGCATAATTTAAAAGCATCTGTCCGAATTTCAAAAATGTTGTTTAGTAAAGCCCAAACTGCAGCTAGCGGGTAAACCGATGAGAAGAGAAATACGTAGCCGAATTGGATGAACATTTCCAAATAATCATCAAATGTTCCCTTGAATAAAATAAAATGTATATCATATACAAAGGATTAAATATAAACTTGAAACAAGAACTAGAAATAAACTAATAAATTATAAATTCAAAAAGGCAAATAGTGAATCCATTTAATTGAAATCATTTATTTTTGAATCACTTCATATGGGTCGAGCATTCCTTCTTTTTTTGATGCATTAATCCTTGGGTCAGAGGGTTCTAGAGAGATTAATCCAACTTTGGATGTATTAGAGATACAATCTTCATCACTTGAACTTAACGTGGCATCTGATTTTGAAAACCTTCTAAATGGCTGAGTCAGATACGCATTCATCTATTAAGTATTTAATCACAATTAAAAATAAACAGTTTAAGATACATGTAATAAAGTAATAACGACTAATATCAATATCAGTATTAAAAATAAATTTGTATAAATTTAATACATAGTACTTTTGAGAAAGCTCTGTTCATAATCAAAGGCAGAATGGCTTCTTGAAAATGATTTATTGCTTGCATAATTATCAACATCACAATTACTTGCTGAAATACATAAAATGATAATTGTCCATTAAAATTGTCCTTTTCAATTTCCATGGTATTTATTGGAGTGAAATTGGGTGATTTCATTAAGTTAAATTATAAAATGACAGTAAAAATTTGACTTACTTGCTTCAACATTTCAAAGTCTTGAATGTAAAATGAGATGTAAAACAGGCTCATGAAATTGTTCACAAACTCAAAAAGCACCAACTGTTCAAATAATCAAATGCAGTTAATCATTAATTAATCAAATTAAAGATACGCAACCTTAGTCACTCGATGTCTTTCGTATTGAGTTTGAGTTCGATGATTTTCTAAGAAAAATAAAATCACAAATCAAAAAAAATTTTGAGAATAAGTACCTACATAATAATTGACAGGCAAGATATTTCTTTTATTAAATGTAGCCAGTCAGAGTAAGTCATAGAGATTGAGAGATTTTTTGTTACCCCATTCAGTTAGATGAGTCGCAATTTTTCTATAGTAAAAGTTCATAAACCAGACGAGGACGGAGTAAACAATGGAAGGGAGTAAAACCAAAAATCCAGCAACTTGACTTCCATAACGATGTTTGGACTCAATTAACATTTCTTCTGCCCAAAAACTGTATAACATAATGTAAAAGGCACCTACAATTAAAAAAAACATTAATCAGTATTTAGATAAATCTTTAATAAAATTCCGAATAAACAACAAAATCAGATTGACCTTTCACACATTTGTATTATTGAATGATGAGAAATTACCAAGAAGACAAATAAAGACGATTGGAAGTGAAACACCGTAGGCTTTTAACATTGTTTTCCAGGATGCGTATTTCGGCTATAAAAAATTAATTAAACTAAACCATTATTAGTTAAGTTTTAAATCTCATAAATAAAAATCTCTCATGAAATAATGATGAAATTAAATAGGTTTATTCAGTGTAAATTCTGTAAATAATATTGAAAGAGAATTGTGTTCATACCGCGTATCTTCCAGTGACGGGATCAATGACCATTTTCCCATGATGATTTGACCTTGGTTCTTCCCACTTAGTCATCCTCAATGTTCCCCACATGTATGCCAATTCTGAACATTTGCGCTTCCAAACTTCCAGAAACACCGTCACCCATAAAAGGTTAAAGATGCAGAAAAAGACGGAAGCTTTAGAAGACGCAGATTCTGGCAAGAAGAGATGAAAAAGCCCGAGAACCGCAGGAACACACAATGACATCGTGTAGAAACCAAGGAAGGAAAAGTAAAGGGCAATTCCCTCCCCAAAATATTTTCGAATTTCCTCTGTGAAAAGAAATAAAATCATTCAAATGATTATTTTACTAAAAGCAATTATCGTATGCTTTGAATTTAACAGTTTAGAAATTTTATTAATAATAATTTCAATTACCAAATGGTTGAGCTTGAAACAGCGCCCAATACCATTTAGCACCAAGTTTCTTTAATTCTGCTTTATGATGAAGTGCATAAGAAGCAGTAATTAATCCTCTTTGAACATAAACAGCATCTAAATCATCAATACAATAATATGTTAAATAATAATAAGCAATAATAATAATTAATAATAATAATAATAATACATTGATTAAACTTTAAAATTAAAATATTAGAACTGCATTTATCGACTTAAATCATTTAATTAATTACTGGTAATTAAAGGTTTAAATAAAAATAAAAGGCATACATAAAGATTGCCCCGTGTAGAGTCTCAATTGTGGATAACCAGGTAAAAAAGATTCAGTTGACTGAACTCGAAGGTTTTCTAATTCGTGAGCGACGATCATTTGCTTCTCGGCCGAAGACAAGAGATTCTCCAGATGAACGTCGCCCCAAAGGAAAGCGTCGAGGTCTGAGACGGTGAATTCCCTCAACACTCCGTCGCTGTCCTCCTTCTTGACCTCCATGTATTCAGCAACTTCCAGGAATTTCAATTTGGAAGCAGTGAGGTGAAGAACAATTTCCTATTTGTAATTATACAATTTAAAATATAATTTATTTGAGAATGGTAATTAAAAGTTAAATCTGTTAGTTGAGTATTCAAGTGAAGATATTGGTTTACTTCATTTTTCTGTCCTTGAAATGGTTCACAACGGACGAGGAGCTCAGCTCCTGGAATAAATGAAAATCAACCAATCTCATTTATAATTTACAATTATTTAATTTGATTCTGATATTGATTATTAAGTAGAGTTAAAAAATTAAGTTGAATCAAATTTGAACTTAATTCTAACTTAAATTTACTAAGCATTAAGTAAATTAATATTTTTACCATTTTCTTGTTTCTTTCCTGTGAGTTTCTTGACAAGAAATTCAAGAGCTTGATGATTGATGTTATGAGCGAGACGGAGGACGATGTACGATGGTGGAAAAGTACAATTTCCTCCTTCTTCTTCTTCCATCAAACTCTCCAAAGTCTGGAAAGACCCAACTTCCTCTTCTATGAGAAAAATCGTTAAGAATAATTAATTTTTACCAAACAATAGTAGCACTGTTAATTAAATAACTTAATTAAAAATCCTAAACTTTAATGAACCTTTGTCTTACCATCTTCAGAATCTTCGGACTCTGAAGAAATTTCATTATTCAAATTTACTTTTCGATTTCTTAAAATGGAATTTGGCTTGTCTTTACTAAATTTCTGTTTATCATTCTCTAAAGACATTCTATTTGATTAACTTTGGTAAATCTCTCTTAATAAATAGGTATTGAATTAAAAGTGTGTCAATATAAGTGACGTGTAATTATGTCATAAGTTCGGGAAAATTTAAGGAAACACATTTTAATGATATTTAACAAATAGTACACTTGAGTTCGCAACCTCGTGAGCCCAAAACTTTCCTGAGCTCACGACTATTTTAAATTCTAGTATTTTCCCACTTTCATCACAAGGTTCCAAACGTATAGCCTTAACATAAAGGTTTATAAACCTATATCACTATAATGATATAGAGCAAGTGCAATGCATGCAAATCTTTATTGCCATTTTGAACATTTGATAATATAGTTACTTACCAATATAGCTATGAACCTATCAATACCTCACATGCCTAACAATAACATTTATTATAAAGACCTTTCTTTATCCCTATCTCTAATAAAAAAAACAAGTTGAAGCTGAATACCTTGAATTCGTAGCATTTTACCATTAGTCTCTTTCAATTCGATATTTATATAACAAGTTTGCATTATAGTAATTTATAGCCTTATAATGCCAAATTAAATGTGAATTAGAAAATTAGCAACTAATTGTAAGATATCATTACAATAAGTAATAATTATATTAATAAAATTTGATAATACTATAAAGGTTTAAATAGTTACAATTAAATAGATCAATGCATTATATACATATATGGAACGAATGTCATTTTGTCCGGATAGCCGAATACCGAGTATTCGGCCGCCGGATTTTGTTCAATACCTAGTACGTATTTTTTTTAATAATACATTTTTAAATAAAGCCTTCAGAGAAATTTAACGCTGCGAATTGAAATTAAAAGGTTTTACAGATTTCTCTCACTGTGTATAGTAAATTTTTAATAAATTCAATAAATATGGAAGTAAAAATTAAA